>QKQZ01001995.1:0-11397 GCA_003595255.1 Solenopsis fugax | reverse complement strand
CTCAGGATACGCAAAAGAAAAAAAACTGCAACGAATAGCCCCGGTCTCCCCTATATGTAAAATAAAATAAAATATTAAGCGATGTGTACAAGTGACGTGTTGCACTTACTAAACTGCCGCATGAAACCGGACAAAGTCGCGGTGCAACCGGTAGGTCCGCGCAGGACGGTACTAAAACGAAATTAACGCTCGCCAGAAGCGAGTCGGGAGGATGGTGTCATTCGGGAAAATGAATTGCGCGAGGTGCACAGAGAAAAGGATTTTAAAGGATCACGAAGTAAGCAAGTGAGGAAAGGAGGAATCTCGCGGAAAAGACGCAAGAAAAGAAACAGAAGTACAGGAAGGAAATGGAAGAAGGAAAAACAGTGTGAGAGACAAAGAGAGAGAGAGAGAGAGAGAGAACCGAATAAAGGATCGCGGATTTGTGTAGGAATGAAAGCAAGTGGAGTGGAGTGAACGAGCGGGGGAACGGGAAAACAGGGAATGGATAGGGAGGCGGACGAAGAGGATAACTATTCGTGCATCGCTGAACGTTCGTCGAGCGAGACGCATCGGTGCGCGCGCGCGTGGTTTGTGCATCCAGGATATTAAAAACATACACATCCGACAGTAAATCCGGCGTAAAATATAAATCGGTAATGCCGCCGAAAAACTCGGTCGGAGCTGAGCCTCCGGTTTTCCGTCCCCCTCCACGGTGTTCATCCCCTTTCTACCCCGCATGTTATTTCGCTCTGCCGGAATCGCGCCGCTTTCTCTCTTCGTCTCTCTTCTCCCTCACCCTTCTTGATAACAGGGTGCAGCTTGAATGCGCACTGTGTGTTCTCCGACGCGCCGCCGCCAGCGTACAGGTGAGATTTCGCAGGATGTTCGATGGAACGAGCGAGATAATCGTCCCTAGAATGTTTTTTTTTTATTTTTACACAAGGAGAAAGGTTAACGAGAGCGTGAATTAACGGGCGATTTCCGAGCGAGAGGCGACACACGTTGAAACAAATAATAAATTTCATTAGTATCATAAATACAATTCAATTTATCAATCGAATAAATCTGTACGGACGAATTACAACGCTGCGGAACATAATGCAATATTAATAATATCATTCACTATTACAAATACCGTATGCCGTTTACAAACGATGTTAAATCCCCCGCGTACTATTTATACGCTAATCGTTAACAAACGTGGCATCGATACGGCTGAATGAAGCGATGAAAAAGACAAATTCAATTCGATGCTTCTATTTCGTGGCGTCGATTACGGATCCGTTCGATTTTCCTAGGCAACAATCCCCGCCGATTTAATCACCGAACCGCGCCGCCGCCTTAAACCGTATTTTTCTCCGACGCACGTCCAAGTTTAACGTCCGACAAAATGTTTTCGGCTTTATTAGAGACGGAGAAAGAGGGAGAAAGCACGGGACGGGAGCAAAAAAGAGGGGCTTGTCGTCGGGCTGGCTTTTAATCGTCGTCGCGACGCTCTTTTTTCACGTCTCTCACGCGGGTGGGCGCGCGCACCAGTGTTGGAATCCACTTTAACGGACCTCGCTAATTACCGAGCGGGTAGCTCCGCTTATTTGCCTTGACTCTGATTAACCTTCCACGTGGTGTTCCTCCCTACGCAACAGAAACGGAAGAGGGATCGAGGGGGGCCGACCGTAGCGAGACGGTCATATATAATCGCTTTATGCACATTTCCGCGTGATATCGCGACTATGAAAATTTAATGCTTTTCGTTTGTCATAAGTTCCGTTCGATTGGATTCACGGTGAAACGATACACTTACGTTTCACGATTATATCTCTTCGATATCACTTAAAGTTGAGAGAACAAAAATCAGCATTACCTATGCCGATTTCCAATGTCTCTTCTGTTATATGGATCAAAGAGATATCACAATAATGTATATATTTTATTTACTATTGCTTACACAGAAAAAAATGACTATCAAATCAACAATTTCATTGTTTCATATATAAGCAAGAATATAAAATCTTATTGGAAGAATTTGATAATCTTGATCAGACATAATTTGTTTACATGAAGAAACAAATTTCTTTATCTTAGCAAATTATGTCTCTTTGAGATGATAAATACTTTACAAGGAGATTTTATATTCTTGTTTATATATGAAACAATGAATTGTTGATTTGATACTAATTTCTTTTCTGTGTAGAGATGCGAGATCAAAATTTTTTGATATCGAATTAAATCCAATCAAATTTCTTTGTTTGAATCGACTAAATTTTATCCAAATCAAATCATTAAAACAAAAATTTTTATTAATACAATTACTATTAAGTTAAATATTCAATATACATACAGATAATAACAAAAGATTTCTACATTGTGTACGATAAAATAATTTTAAATATGATTTCAATGCATGTGTTTCGTAATTAAACCTCTAATATTCGAAATGTTCGAATATTCATATAGGTCGCAGATCTCTAGAATAAATGTTTGAACAAATTTATTCGAGTTCTGAAAATAGACAGCAATTATGAAATGTTATGTACTCAACAAGGAACACCAACAGTAAGTTTATTGAAGTCAGAGTCGTAATTCGATACCGGCACGTACGATCGGGCCTCTTAAATGATACCCGCGACACTCGCTTATCCGTTTGGCGCGTTACACGCAAGGCAAATATCCGCGGGCGATTATGGCACTAAATCAGGCGTCTCTCTCTCGCGGAGTGGAAAAGGGGGGAGGGGCGGGAGTAGGCGACGTGGAGGATGGAGCAATCTGAAGCGGCGCACGATCGTGCGAAAATTCACCGCGTCGGATGCGCCTTATCTCGGCCGAAGAACGTGCATATCTGCTAGGCGGTCAGATAAGGATGATCCACCACCTACGAAGCGCAAGCAGTCGGCGCAGAAAATTATGTGTGCCTCCGTAAAAGCGTCGTGCCCTCGTCCACAAACATTGCCGAGTCCCTCAGTGATGGGGAACTCGTGAGGCAGCGCGAATGGGAGAAATGGAGAAAGATAGAAAGAGGAGAATGGTTGGATCAACATCGTCTCCCTCTGTCTCCCTCGTGATTCTCGATTTTACACGTCGCATCGTTCGAGCGAGTGACTATTCTTTCTCTATACAACTATCGTCTATCATCGAATTTTCAAACAGTCCGTATAAACACACTGATATTGCGACGCAGTACAATGTTGCGAAGACTAAGCCGACCGATTCGTCAGTGTCAATGGCCAGGCAACGTTTATCGCGTTTATCGTGTCACCGATAAATTACCAAGCGCAGCCAGATATAAGCGTTACGGTCCATTAACCGGAAACACCGCGTAATGCCCATCTCCGCGTAACGTTAATTTCGACGCGCGCGTGCTGTACGTGGAAATGGGAAAAAAATGCAGTTTTATTACAAAGGTACAAAACCGCTCGCCAGGGACAAGAAACGAATTTCAGCGCTTCGCTTCGGGCACTCGCCCCGTCCCTTTCTCGCAACTGGCCGGTAAACGCGCATTTTTCTCGTCGTAAAATTAACTCTCTTTTCCACGCTCTCTCTCTCCCTCTCTCTTTCTCTCTCGTGGTCTATATCCTTTTCTCTATCCCGATGAAAAAGGTTATTCATATCAGGGGGCGCGTACCCTTTTTCGTTGCAGATTACTTCAAAGCAAATATTCTCCGCGCGTTCAAAGGAATTGCAAGGATATAACTAAATCCGTCGAATTTTTGCGTCGTTAATGCAAGATTGTTGCGATATGAGTAAAATGATGAGCATGTGCAAAGAGAGACAGAGAAAGGGGGAGAGAGAGAGAGAATTTATGTGTACGTTATTGTCACGCACGTGATTTCTCGCAATATATGCGTTGTAATTAAAATTATATTCTCATATTGATTTTCTTGCACACATAAAAAATAAAAATTTTATTTTTAGTGACTTCAAATATAAAATATTATTTAAAAATAATTTTTTTTTCTTAGTATGGTTGCATTATTTTGTATATAGTTATACTCGACTCAATTTTAGAATATAAAGTTCAGAGTTTGCGAAGTGAGATGTAATTGGTACCTATGCTGAAAACAACACTCTGACATTTATTTAGAAAACAACTACACGCGCGGCGCGGAACCCCTCGTGCCCGAAACCGCAATGTCCCCAAAATGACGGTACCATTTGACACAAAACAAAATAATGGTAAGCAAGTTGTCGGAAATGACACCTGTAACCAAATGATTTTATTCGCCGACTGCGGAGGGTGCGGATCATATTTACCTCCGGTTTACATCGGCTTAATGCCTCGTTGATATTCGAAATAATAGCGACTCGCTGGCATAAACGTGGTCCTCGTACACGTAACGCGGTATCCATGTAAGCGTTTAGATTTACTGTTTCCACTAGCTAGCGACCGGCGAACATGGCTTTGCCAACGTTGAGGCATTATAGCTCTACTGAACAGAACGAGCCGCCATATTGTATTTCACTGTCATTTGCTAAATATGTGCAAAGCCCAATAATGGTCATAAATCCACCATTGAACAGTGCAGTTACCCATTTACACTTCTGCAGCTTGATTAGCGAAAATCCTGATATTTACAAGCGTTCACAACTCAAAAAGCGTTCAAATATCGATTCCATGGCGTCCCTGCCAGAAAAAGTCAACTTTAAATTCGCTTTGGAATTTTGAGAACATAGATGGTTGTATATGCATTTAAGGGAATGTTGTCGTTTTCGATATCAATTTATACCCATTTTTGGAAAAAATATAAAAGTTATAAACTAGAAACTTGATATGTTTACTCGTTGAATGTTTTTTTACAAATTTTTTCAAATATATAAAAAAAATATTTTTGACAAGTATTTTATCTCTCAATCTGTTCTATCTATCAAGGTTCAAACTATTAAAAACTATCTAAAAATGGCTTTTTGAAATTTAAAAATAAAAAAACTTGTATAAAATTTTAATTATGAAACTTTCTATATGTGTATAATGTACGCCTATACTTGACACTTGACTCAAGAAGAAGAAAACCTATTCCTTTAACGACTTAATTGGTCCCGTTTGCATCAAATACAAAGTCTTACAGACCCCTCGTAATCTCAACGGTCTTTACGCCATTGTCCCATAACACCCACGCCATTAACAAGTTTCGAGCTTCTTAGTCGACGTCCACGACCCTCTAAAGCGTCGTGGTCCCGTGGCCACTTCAATCTACAAAGACGGTTCGCGACCGTCTCGAAGCCGCCAATTAAGTTAGTTACCAAATTTAAGAAGTCGAAAGAAGTGATTTAACGCGACAAATAATAAATAACGGGCATTTATTAGGGTCTGTGTGAATTTTACGACTAGGAATCAAATAAAGCGGAAAATCGAAAGATGCTCGCACGACAAATCTGCGGACGATCAAACAAACCCCTTATTTCACCTCATTGCTATGTAGAAAAGTATATAATATTTCTGTCTGATAGAATAGAATGAAAATAAAACCTCGCGACGTTATTAATGTGTCTTTCTATCAACAATATGACTGACAGAAATAGGTAATTGATTTAAACATCTCTAGCCTCATACATAGAATTTATATTCAGTTAGAAAGCTATTCAGTTTATCCGAGTTAAAAGTTTGCATTGACAAAATGGCCGAAACAAATTAATACACTTCGCTTCTCTAACTCCTCGTGTCTTCCTCGATATCTTTGAAACGATAGTTTCACCGTCGCCGGTGCGCCGGCACGGAACGTTACCGCAGCTCGTTACTTCGCGAGTCTTTACGACATTGTCTCGCGCCGGTGACCATTGGCGAGTTTCGGACTTCTCGGTCGCTGAAAGGAAAGTCAAAGACGGCCCCCGGTGCGAGAAAGCCGCCAATTAAGTCAAAAGGGGGAAAGTCCGCCCTGGCAAATTCCGGACGCGCGTACCGCTGCGGTTCGTTTGCCGTCGTCAGAGCGCGACCGAGAAAATACACTTTGACCTGGATCGGCGTTAGGGAGACGCGTACTCGGTGTCTCTTGTGTGCTCAAAATCGAAGTTCGTGCCCGCGGTCGTCGGCTCCGGCGAACTCGAGAGATTGTGTCCGTTCCTTCGTACGTGGATGGGGGCAGATTTGCCTCGATAGAGGGCCAAACACAAGTTGAACGCTGCTGGGCAACTTTCAAATAGGACAGTGAGCTTATCGTAGCACAAATTCGGCAGCACGCGCCGTTTCAGACAGACTACCTGCGCGGCCATGCCTGCAGCCGTGATAAAGAATTGCGTTCCAGTTCGCGCGAAGGAAAAAAAGAGTCAAATTCGATTACATTAAAGGTGCGAGGAAATTTCATTCGTGTGATGAATAGCGCGAACTGGAGCATATTTCGCTATCCATCATGTTAGAAACGGTCGTCGATGGAAGTACGCACAACTCTTCGTAAACTGATCGCGTATTTTGAGAAATAACGTACGTGTATTTCTACGTGTAACGGAAAGCTTTCATTGTCATTATAAGACGATCTGTTACCCAACTGCGCGGGAGCTTAGCGGAGAAATAAGCTCCACTGGTACAACCGCTGTACAAAAGCCTCTTAGCCCCAGCTCGAGCAAGGGTGAAAGAGGACTAATTTGTCTATACGCGCACAGTTGGGGGAGAGCTGGTAGAAAAGAGCAACGCGCGGTTATGGGTCACGCTTGGCTGTGCAATACATCCGGGAATCCACCCGCCCATTCGGAGGAACACGAACGCCCCCGCCGCCACACGTTGTTTCCACGATCATCATAATCCACCCCTCGACATTGTTTTCGCACAGGTTCACGCCAGATTCTGAGCGACCGAGGTGGATTAAGGATTTTCCGCCTGCCTCTTGCGGCCCCACTACCGCTCGTCGTCGGTGACAGAAAAAAAGAATGACCCAATTCGGGGGTTTTTCTGGTTTAGAGGCCGGCTTTTGCAGCTCGTTGAAGAGCAGCGAAAGCAGTAACAGTAGTCCACTCGTGCAACGAATAGCCGTAATGGTATTGCTCGTCGCATTCACGTAAAGTGACTCGCAAATATTCTTATACGATGTATTCTATTTTATCGTACGTATAAATACATGTATGCTTTTTTTATATTTATGTCAATTAACTTGTTATTTTCTTTTGATTTCAATACGTTAATGAAGCATTTAAAGCTTCTCAATAAAATTAAAAAACTTTTAAATAGTAATAAAAAATAATATAGATTTATATAACTACGCGAAAAATAAACCCAGGGCCATTTTCAGAAATATTTTTTTTAAAACTTAAATTCTCTACTTCGTTCAGTTCATTCTTTATCTGCTTCGTTCTAAGTAGCCGCAAAGAGTTAACCATGTAAAATTTTAAAAAAAGTTTTTAATTTTAGAACTATGTAGAGGAGTCGACAAAAATTATTTTTAACTTTATTTGAAACTTTCTTTAAAAGCTTAAATCTTCTTTAAAATGCTACTTAAAAAATTAAGCGATTTTTAAAATTAATTGCTTTTGCATATAAATATCGTGGTTTAAGATAATTGCTAGTTTTTCATAAATTCATGAAACGTGAGAAAATAAAACTTTAAATTGAAAGCTCCACATTTTCCGCAAGTTATTTTTACATTTCAATTTTAAATTATTATTACGTTATTGTTAAATATAAATGGATCTGTTAATTTACTGCAATATCTGATCATTTTATATCGCTTTTGTTCAAATAATGGAACATTTTCCTATTTCATACACATAATCCTGATCCCACACACATTCGTATTAAAAATACAAAATCATACATATAAATCTGGCACGAATTATAAATTTTCTGTCTAAAATAGACATTGCATTGTTGTAAAAAGAAACGGTGTATAAAATGAGCTCTATATTATATAATTAAAAATCATATTAACAAGCTAAAAAATTTACTAATTTTAATAATAATTTTAATAATAATTTTCAGTAATAATTTCTTTGAAGTATTGTTAAATTATAAAGCGTGCCTAAATTTACGTTTAATGTTTTACCATATTTTTTCGTATACACAGTGGTTATGTGTAATCTCTAATAATCGATTTAGTTATTGGCAGAGTATTTTCGATAAAATAACTTACCACGCGATGCACCGAGAATGCACGACTGGGGCAGCAAAAAACAAGTCAGCACCAGTGGCCAATTCATCTTCGAATCTGCAACAAAAAAAGAAGTACCAGAGTCGTTAGACAACACAGCCATTTAAACGTTACTTGTGGCGACGATTTCGAAGACATCGAAAAACAATATCGATCCAAAACACTTTGCCGAAGTGTTGGAGATTCGCGTTCGGAAATCGCCATTTTCCGTCTTAATGAAGCACGGCGATTGTCTCCGAATAACTGCCAAAATAGCTTGTGCAAACAAGCGCCGGCCCAGCGGTACAATATCGGTTTTCTTCTTCTTCGGCTACTCCGGCTTATCCCACCTTATCCCTCTCAAAATCCTGAGAAAAAACACACCCGGCGCAAATTAATGCGTGCTACACTCATTTCCAAACAACGGCCCGGCATAATTAGGGGAGCGACCCCTGCGTGTGTAATATTGATACGGAAGAATGTTCCCCTCCCGTCAATCCTTCTTTCGGTCAGTTATAACCCGATATCGATGGACGTGCCCGCGGCTACGTCACGAAAAGAGATGGATCGCTCTCGGCGCGATAGAAATTCAGGGGGATCGATACGCCGGTAATTCTTGTATCGGCCCCGAGAATAAGTAGCCCATTGACCTCTCGGGCACGTTCTGAAATTAGACCGGCTGTGTCGATAAAATGTACCAGACATTCTCGTGTTAAAACACCGTCTCGCGCAGCTCAAATGTATTTCGAGTCCAGTTTCATCACGGCTTCCCCGCGGATTTGCCACACAATATTAATATTTGGATCGTCCATCTCGTGGCGCTGTCCGTATTACACGTGTCTGCAGAATCGAATCATGCTAATATCCGTATATCCAAAATCCCGCATCGCGTTCAATAAAAATACGCCGAGTGGCTTAGGGTGGAGAGATCCTTTATTCGCGTCCGTCAAGGGTCGTTCCGCGAGCGAACATTCGACATTCTCCGGGTGAACGGGGACAAAATCTGGCACAACCTTATGAGACGGAGCTTGCATTCCGAGCAAATTTTCGGAAGCCGCATACCGCGCGATGAGAGGGTCCGTCATTGCGTTTGAAGTGAAAGGCTCTCTTCTATATAGCAGTTATTCCCCCACTGAAAAAAAAGACTGATTATAACTACCAAATGTATAGTGAAATAGTATCAATTAAATATTTGGTATCAAATGTATAGTGAAATAGCATCAATTAAATATTTTGTCAATATAACCAAAAATAATTTTATTTTACTAAATGTTTAGTAAGTATTATCAAATCTGGTACAAGTTAGTAAATATTTAGAAAAGTAAAATTATTTTTGATCAATGTAACCAAAAATAATTTTACTTTTCTAAATATTTAGTAACTTGTACCAGATTTGATAATACTTACTAAACATTTAGTAAAATAAAATTATTTTTGGTTATATTGACAAAATATTTAATTGATGCTATTTCACTATACATTTGGTAGGTATAACCAGACTTTTTTTCAGTGCCCTTGGAGTTTCTCCAGATAAACGAGCTGATATACAACTGGTTGTTATTTTTATTATTTTATATTTATCATCTTAGCTCCGTCAGTTTAACCGAGTAACTCTAACGTTTCCTCTGGCCATCTCAGCGAGCTTACCGACTTACCGAATGAGATCGACCGAATGAATCTGTGTTCGTGAATTCACATAGCGTTCCAGCGCTATTCACCATGCGAATTAAACGAGAAGCAAGCAAGTTCGCGGCCACGGAAACGGGTGGGAGTAACAATCGGAGCGAGATAAAGGGCGCGAAAGAACAAATTGCCTTCCCCACTCGCGCGCGATAAGATGAATAGATGCGATACAACGTAAAAGGATACGAGTACTGAGCGCGATGAAGTATTCATGTAAACGTGAAAACGTATATACGTCTTGTCACGTGCGATAAAGGTGCGAGATATAACGCACGTGCCGTCGCGACACTAAGCGTCCGATGCAAATTGCAGGCGCGTCGGATAAATGAATTTACGTTTCCATGAAGTGTTTTCACTCTTGGCGCGGATGCACTCCCGCCATGCAGTAATTCTTTCACTCGCTTCGATCCGGACACGCAAATATACTCGCTTCTTACAATAGCCCTCGATACACAGGTACGCCACAATAGTTTTCAACGTCGCCCTATATGAATATCGCAGTCAATGGGCGCATTCAGCGGAGACGACAATCGAGAGTAGCACTTGAGCAGCAATGCAATCCGCCTCCGTTCTGAATATCTCAGAGTATATCCCAATCGTATTCAATTGCTACTCAACTGTTGTCTCCGCTGAATGCGCTCAGTGTAAACATGAAATGAGATTTGGCCAGCTGTGTTTAGCCTTGCGCGTACAATGGGAATATGGGCGCGAGATTCTAATGTGTGCTGAGCGCGATCGATCGTCTTAAAATCGTCGCGAGTGCGACACGAAGAACGAGCTCGAAGTACTATATAAAGAGATATTAGATCCGAAGTGCAGGGGCTCTTTCATTAAGAACGTTTCGTCTCGACTGGATTACTCTTCTTCCTAGTTATATATAAAATATGACGAGACACGGTGTAAGGTCAATCATGAAACGAACAAGCGGGTACGCGAGCTCCGTAAGAATCTTAAGAATTCACGGAGCGAATAAAAGCGCTCTTCGCCCCTTAGCTTCCTGTTTATTCTCATCGCCTTTCACGCCTTGGCGAGCTGATATTCAGGAAGTCACCCTTTTTGCATTTTTTCATTAGAGACTTCTTACTACGGAAAATGCTCGTTCTCTGCTCGATTATTGAGATCGATGATCATCTCAGTGCAGTATTAATTTGTGCCGATTTGTTTCCTCATTTCTGTATTTGCTCGGCTAGCAATTACCTTCGCAATTAGTTAATTTGCGTCACAAAGACTACCGAATAATCGACTAGTCGTTGCAAGATTAGGTTCATTAATTAAACGATAATATTTCATACGTCGGGCGATTAAGTGCTGTATCCCTAGTTTCATCGCAAACACGGGTCGAGCGCTCTCATTTGTAATTATCAAGGGTAGACGGATGAAATCGCTCTTCATCGCGAGACGCAGGATTCTCAAAAGAAATCCCAGGAAAACTTAGTCGGTATTAACATCGGGCGAACGTGTGGCGTAAATAAAGAATCCCGTCGCCTGGCCGTTACCTTCCTCCTCTCTCTCTCTCAATGGAGATCGCCGGCGGTTCATCCTCTTTCCTCGCCGCACTGCGATTTCTCGCGAACACAGAGGGCAACTAATATCCGCGCGGGAGCCTCTATTTTTCTTTATTAGCTCGTCGCGCGGTGTGCAACAATGCCGCGCCCTGCGCGCACACACCACGCCGCGCGCCGGTGTC
>QKQZ01001993.1:0-31223 GCA_003595255.1 Solenopsis fugax | reverse complement strand
AAGTCTCTTAGACCCGCAAATGTGTTTCCGTATTTTACAAAATCGGTGTGTTTAAGGGTTAAGTTCTGTTCATAATGGATAAATATTAGATATTAGGAATAGGAGTTAGAATTTTAGAATCAATTTCTTCAATAAACACTATAGATAAATAATGAATTATGATGTGTTATGATGTGTTATATCTTAATAACATCAATTGTGTGTTACATTCAATATTCATTGAAGAAACCGATTCTAAAATTATAATTTTTATTCCAAATATCTATTTCTCCATTGTGCGCAAGGCTTTACTTAAATTATGCTCTATTCTATTCAGGTACAAAATTTACACGTCGTATAGAATTTATATCTTCTCAAAATTGATCTCTAAATCGAAATTGTCAGATTGCAAGATATTTCGGTAACAGCGGAGTTCCTTCATCATCTTTTTATTTTTTCATCTTGAGTATCGAATTGCATACTTTCTTTGGAGGTTTACGAGTATGAATTTTGAGAAGCAGCGGTTCGAATGACAAGACACCATAACATCGCCAAACCTCCACCATCTACACAGGAATTCCGTAATGACACGGTTGCGTGGCACGCGTTGGTTCCCATGAGGCGAACGGCGTTCGCGATTAGGCATGAAAAAGCAGACAGCGGGGGGTATATCGCGTATGTCACAGGATGAGGCCCACACCTTCTCGGCGACGTCCACACGCACCGTACCAGCGCGCGTCGCGCTTTAAGGTGAGGTGTAAAAATACGCGGTGTGTGGGCGAGAATTACCAATGGAGATGCGTCTTTCGTACAAAGAGACTGAATTTTAAAATGTGGCCAAATGTCACGCGTATGTTTGTGCTGTCGGATCGTTACTGCGCGCGTATGCGCGGGAAGGTACGACGGGAAAATTTATGACAATGAGAATTCCACTCAAATTGTCTCACCGACAGAATTCGAGTTTGACACGTAGTCCGTTTTGACAACTTGCCTGCGGCCTCCTCTGAAGCTTGGATCCGAAACGAGCGAGCGACGCTACAAGTATCTGACAGTATTGGTGTAAAATGCGAAAATTGTGCAATCGCGTCCGCGAAGTTTCCACGCTGCTGCCGCCAATCTCTGATATCTCCTGAGAAGTGAAAGAAGATAATCTATCCGACTATCATTGCGGAGGGCGTTAGAAAGTGAGTGATGATGCAAAGACTATTTATCATCGGGCAAACGGTTTGACCGTAATTTTTGTCACGATCGAACGGTGAGAAAACGAATGAACGGTCGTGAAATCGATGATTTCCTCGGAAAGCTGGAAACGTAGTTAGCACCATCGCCGGCATGATGATAAATTATCTGAAAAAGCATACACGTCTATCGTGTTACACGTGCAAAGCTATGTTCTGCGAGCTTATCAATTATTCCTTGCAATTCATCACTTTTCATCAGGCACGTAGATGCTTATTATTCGCAGAGTTAAAAATAGCTTAACGCGAAGCCTCTCGCACGAGACTTGGCCAACGTACGTGACACACAAACTTCAATCTACCACGCTTCATACGATACCCTTAAGGTTGCAGTGGCCTACATTTCGCAACCACGTCGCCGTCTTCATGCCAGCGCGCATCAATTTTGTTAAGATCAAGGACATATGAATAGGTGCAGCAACGGCGCATCCGTCGGAGCGGGTTATACGCGTGACGACAGTCCGCTCGAGCGGGATATCTCTCCAGAGGCGCCCGCCGCGCGATCCGTCGGGACTCTTGCACGTTGCGCGTGTATACGTACGGCTCCGCGTGTTGAAAAAAAGAAGGCAACCCGATATGAAGCAAATGAAGTGCAAATTGAGCGGGGCGCGCCGCGAGACTCTAGAAATCCGCTCGGACGGGCCGTCCGTGAGTAAACTCGTCCAGACGTGAGGCGCAACGTGATACTCTTGTGGCAAACGTCGAGTACTCGAGGCCGCCGATTCTTCCTCCTCTTCTTTGGGGGACCGGCCGCCCGAGCCAGATGCGCTCCGTTTTGCGGTCGATCTTCGATGAAGGAACCGATCCAAATTGGCTCGGCCGCGAAACGCGCCACGGAAAACGCAAAAGAATCCACCAGAGATTTCGTTCTTGCGGTGAGAGCGTGCAGGTGAAGGGTATTATTTTTTGTTCAATCACTGATGGGATAAGCGTACGAGGATATCGAAGAGTTCCGTGCATTTGTTTTTCCCTCAAAAAAAAAAAAANAAAAAAAAAAAAAAAAAAACAAAGATGAGCATACCCTAATGAATCGTTTGTTATTATATTATTTATTTCGTTAGAATACCTGTATTTTTTTTGCATTGAGTATCGACTGCAATGAAAGATTCTAAATATTCGAGAATAAAATAAAAAGAATAAAATATAAAAAGATTCTAATATTAAGAATAGATAGAATCAAGAAATTTTTTCTTTTTTTATTTTTAATTATAATATTTGCAACATTTTCGATTGCAATTAAAATAGCAGTTAATTATTTTGAAAATTAAATATCTAACTCAAGATAAGTTATTTTTCTTGTGTTCGAATTTTCTTGAAATTTATTCGTTTTATGACACTGAATGATAGTGCCATAGGTTAAAATTAAAATTTAAAAAGAGACATTAAAATATCCACATACAGTTATATTATTCAAATTATGAGTGAGCAAGTCCTCTAGCTAAAATATAAAAAATGGTATGGACTCATACATACGTAAATCTGTGGCATTAACACTTCCATAATATTGTCGTTCGCGTTACAACCAAAAATCGATCCGAATGCGCGGCGATGCGATTGGTGGCGCAAACTTTTACCGAGGGCGATCGTGAACGCTCAACTATACGATCGCTAAAATTCCAGGCCACGCTTGTCGTGCCCAATGAGATCGTAAAATATCGAACGGCTTTCGAGGAATTTTCGACGGACGTGTTTACGTCGATATCTCGGTCCCTCGATGTATATTGTTCCTAACGTTTCACGGAAGACTTCACGTTCGGGTAAGCACGAGAGATAAGATGGAAGCCAAAGGATATAACATCAAATTACATCTTTTCTGCTCAATAAACTGCCTTCTAAGTACAACGCGTAAGAAGAATCCGCCGCGAATAAAGCTGAATACAGTTTGCAGAATGCATCAGTGCAAAAACGTCATTTTATACAAACATGTAACGGTTATATACCTTAGAAATATATAATTTGCTGAAGAAATATAAAATAGAATGTTATCGCGTATGAAAAAAAGAAATTCAGAATATTCAAAATATTTAGAATTATATAATTCAGAACTAAGATTAAATTTAACCCTCAAGATATCATCACGTATTCCATATAGAGTTCTATTCATGAAATTTTTCGAAATTTCAAAAATAATTAGATTATATTATAAATTGTTTTTTTCCTCAAAATAAAGTACAGACATTTTTTCTAAAAATCTGAAAATATGTTCATGAATTTATAGATTTTTTTAAACTTTAAATAGATGAAAAAGTGGCCAAAAAATCGAGAGGTCAATAATGGTATCAAAAAAGTATCTTGTTTCATATTTTATCTTGGATAAAAATCAGTGATAAAAGATATTTATTATTTTTATTATTATCCACTTTTACACATATTATACTTACAATTAGATGTATGCAGAACTTTTCTAAGGATTATTAAAATATATTTTTCTTCAAGCAATAGAAAAGATATATAAAATCTTCGACTGAAAACATTGTAGGGTATTTTTTCGAAGACACGCGACTATCCTTTCCTGCTCTATTCTTCTATGAGAGTCACGCGTTAGCTTTTACCGCGAATGGGCGCGGTAAACCCTTCCAAAACTAAAATCCACCATAAAAAGAGCAATAAGTGGACGAGTTAAAACCGAAAAGGTCAGAATAGTGAACGAGTTAAACTGAAACGTGTTACAACCGACGGGTTAGGCACAAAAAATCGCTGATCACCAATAAAAGAATTTTATTTCCTAAAATTGAGTACAGTTATAGTTAAAACATTTCTAGTTCCAACCGCAAGTTAAATTTTTTGGCTTTTTCTAGAGAAATGCTCGCATCACTTTCACAATCTTCAATATCCTTGATTTTCGAAATCGTAAAAACGTGAAAGTCAATTGTTCACTAATGACAACTTTTTATGGTTATTTATTATAGTTATGACCTTGCAAATGGTAAAAAAAGAACTGATCGCCACGAATTTAAAGGGTTTAAAATTGTTCTCTATTCATGTCACGATTTTTAAGCTTTACAGTGGATTTTCTCTTTGAGCTCTATTTCGCTGTTCTCCTTTCATGAACAGTACGACAGTTTCAGAGGTCAACTCTTTTTTTATAGTTTTATTATCCCTCGTGTATTCTTTGGCAACTCTTTGGAAAAAAATGAATAGAAAACGGTTACCTGGTTAGAAAAAATGTTGCAGCTAATCGAGAACTTCTGGTACGGACTTTCTCATTGTACAATTTAACCCTATCGACTTGAAGAGACCTCGACCGTACATGTTTCCTTTTTATCCGACGATTCAAACAAAAAGTTTTATGTAATAGCCCAATCTTTCACATTAATTTTCACGTAAAAGGCTAGAAACGTGTCTGATTTTTCTACAATAAATACACAGAGAAATGGCTAATATAAATTGTTTTAGAAAAATACAATATTTAAAAAGAATTAATTCTCATATTTCATTATGTTTCTTATATTTTTCTTACATTTTTTTTAATGTATTTAAAATAAAGAAATGGTCAATAAACGAACAAATTAAAAAATGAAGGAAACTTGCAAAAACTATTTGTAATTCTTTATATTTATGTTTTTAAGATTCTTATTATTTAATATTTTTATTCATTAAGCGAGAGATCAATTATACTTTATTAGATTTATGATCTTTCTTTGATTAACAATTTCAATGTTACTTACACTGAAGAAAGACAAGTAAAATCCGAAATGTACATGTTCATTTACTATTCTCAAATTTTTAATTTTTTTGTTGAGAATATAAACATTATTCTTCATCCTTCAATTTACTAAGAATGTATCACAATTTATACTTTTGTGCGTAATACACATTAAACTGGAAAGGAATGTATAAGTTTTACTTAACATTCTATATAAATACTTAACCATTTTTCAAGAAATTCTCTTTAAAGAGAGCTGTTGGATGCCGTTTAACGACCTTCATCAGTCAATTTTGTAAATTTGCGAAGGCTTAAGTAACTGGTTGAATGCCTTTTACTATTGACAAAATGCTAAATCATTTTATTTGATGTAAACATCCATCACATTATATGTATAATGAATATTTAAAAGAGCAAGACATGCACGAGTTTCTATTAGGTAAAATGTTAAAATCTTATTGTGATTTAATACCTTGAAATTTATTGTAGCCTTCTACAATACAATGAAAAGAAATATATTTTGAATTATCTGCTTTGTGTTGAACATAAGAAAAATACATTTAAAACAGAAAGAGAAAATGCATATGAATTACAGCTCGATTATAGATAAAATTCTTAAGTATATAGTCGAATGTAGTTTGATACATGTAAAATTTAAATGTCTTTTATTAATAAAAGAATTTTGTTCATATAATTTGGACCAAGAAAACACATTTTCTCAATTATTGCATGTAAGTGCAATATTGTATGCGTTTTATTTCGCGTTTTTTTTCGCATATTAGCATCATCAAGAAAATATATATCACATTTCGATGTTTTTTTATCACCAATTATAGACAAAAACAATCATTTTTCTCGAATATTTTTTTCGATAGGCATTTATTAGCGCTTCCAGATTTTTTCCGTTGCATAAAAACTAAAACACTTGCCGACATAGCGTTTACCAGGCATTTTTCCAGATTTATTTTTAATGTCAATCCGAAAAAAATATGGCCTCGCTTGTTACGTCTATCGTAAACGTGATCACACTGTGATTCGTTGATATGAAACATACGTGTGCCCTCGAAAAACGATCTTTTGTTTTTTTCGTTGAATAATTTTTGCTTCATTTTTGGCTGCACGCCATCTTTTTTTTGTATTACGATCACACAGCAGGCAAACGCCAACCGAGTAAAAAAGAATGCAAGTCTCTCAAAATCAGGTTATTTAAAAACGAGATTGGAAGCGAGTTCTCAATATGAAAAATTGTAGCAACATAGTTGCAACATAATGCGATATAGTACAAAGCAGCCCAATTTTAATCTTGCTCAAAGAGAGATAATTCATTTAAAAACCTAGTTTTGCGTGCGTCGCGTCGTGACCATAAATACTCGCGTGCCAGATTTTTCGAGATATTCAAAACGTCAGGAGTTCAATTCTTAACACGAGAGTCACAAATTTTGGCGGCACAAACTATACGTGCTATTCCGATCCTATCCGTGTATATTCAGGCTGGTCGAAGCTCTCAATTGGCCGCCTCGAGCAAGTTATAAAACTCGCACGCACTGTACGCCTCTTACAATACATACGCATATTCGCTGATTGACAGCCCAACAATTTGCCGACTATTATCGGATAAGCAAATAATGCCAAAAGCAATGACTCGGAAATGGCCTTCGATTTCCTATGTGGAGTCATTTCCCTTCGCGACCAATTACCACGGGTTCGTGTGCTTTTCAAGAATCGCTGCTGCATTCTTAAATTCAATGAACGTCAACGCCTCGAGCTGACGAGCAGCGAATAATGACGGAGATTCGTAGCCTAATTGCGCGAGTTCTGTCTGGCGCGGCGTATCGCGTGGAGTTTCCCTCCATCCCTTGCATGCTTAGAAGCATATTCGGCTCGCGCAGTCGTCATAAATTATCGCAAAGCGTGACTGCGCGTGCATTCACCCGTCATTCCCTTGTGGTCAAAATCCGTATGGTTGAGTCAAAACGATTTTGCAGCTCACAAATGGTCCTCTGAAATCCAAACTGCATGCATCAGGAGCGATTTCATATCTAGAACTCCTTAGAATTTAAAGAAGAAAAAAAACCTTTAAGTTTCGAAATATAAAAAAAATTTGGAAATTTATATATAGCTGCACATGATTAAATAAGTACGAAAATTTTCCATGGCATTCTTCGATGTCTGATGTTAAAATTATCGCTGTCGAAAGACCCATGTATACAATGTTACTCGTGAACAATGAAGAGAACTTGTGAGAACTTGTGTCTATGGTATCTAATCCGCCGTTAATTCTCAGCCCACGCACTGGCTGGACTATGCGTGGGCAAATTTTACCTCAACATGGGATCGCACCTGCGATATTCTACAAAGAGAAGCTAGGAACCGTGAACAAGCAGGTAGTTAAAGGATCGGCTTTCTCGACCGACAGAGACTGCCGCAACATGCAATTACAGTTTTGTCGCGATTGGAAGTACGAGAAAGGCGAAAACCGAGAGGAAAACCGGAGTGAGTAATGCGAGGGTACTACAGCATTGGTGCTGGCGAAATCAGATTGTTGCACTCGGTGTGTACTTGGGCATGGTAAACGGGGTGCTTTTGCTCGTTGCTCAGCTTCTTTATTTTTGCTGGACGGTGTAATAAAGTACGGGTGAGCGAGAGGGGCCCGCGGACCCCTAATCTGATATCTCGACGGAAGGGGAGCGAATATTAATGTTCGTTTGCCGCGAGCAAAGCCGATGCCGCCTCGCGAGCGCTTTTATGCGACCACCATCGGCCCACGGGCCCCACATAATGCCTCGGCACCCTATAAAGCTAATGAGTCACGCCGAGTTCACGGAGGCCGTAGGTCCCAGCAAACAGGTGCCGCTGTAACTACCGGGATACTCGCGCGCAAGCAACGTTCATCATGAACGTTAATCTCAACCCTTTATACCCACTGTTTGCATTGCAAAACGCTCGTGCGATCTCTATCGAACTTCCGTTCAATTTATTCTCACATATAAAGAGTGCAAATCCGCGTAACGCTTATCACGGGAATATATCATACAGGTATGACAAAAACAAAATTCTACCTCAACGTGTGATATATCGGCTGATAACTGATATCGCGTACGTGCGGTAGCAATCCGTCTTGTCCTGAATTTGAGAATAATGGAATTCATAAAGGATCGCGGCGCCAACTACCACATATATCTTACATAAATCTTGTCGAAGGCTATGACATATGATAAAGAGGGGCGTATAAGTTCCTTGACCGAGATACCATTCGTTTATCGACATTTCGCCGACCGTTAGTTATCGTTCGAGTATGAATTAGTGCGTTGCTTATTAGAGCTTATCAGCATGTAGTCTTACGTAAGCTGGCGCGAATGTCGTAGAAGGACGACTACCTCGTGAATTTGAGAAATTTATTATAGTGTAATCTCAACAATAAATTGAAAAGAGAATTATCTCAAGTGAATACCAATGAACAAAGTGTCACGAATATTTTTTCAAATGTAGATGATAAGATTAAACTCTTGAGAATAAAATCTAAAGAAACGATCAATAAAAAATATCAACATACATAATTGTTTTTTTTTCTAAATTAATTCATTTTCTAGCAGCATAATTTTTTTCAGTATTTTTCAACTCAGCTTGTGAGCATCTTTGGTCCAGCGAAAAAACCTGTAGCATCTACCGATAGATGGAAGCACAATGTCTGGTGAATCTCTCTTCTCTTTAAACCTATACTATATTTAAAAAAGTGAAAAAATGCATCATCTAGCTGATCATTTCAATATTGCATTTATACTTCAATATTAAGAGATAAACATTAATATATCTTTCGTAAATCATAAAATTAATTTTGCAAAATATTCACCAATCTTGTACGCATACTGAGTTACATGCAGTAATAAGTTTCATTTGTAATCTTAAAACACATATGACTTTAATCTAAGATTTATTCAAAAAATGAAGTAGCTTATTCTAATTATGTTAGCTACTTCAAAAATGCATTATTATAAATATAATTTCTATTTTTATGTATCTCCAAATGTATTTTTTATTATTAATATAGCTTGTTTAATATACTCTTTCAGACTTAAAAAATATTTTATTTAATATAAAATTAATCGATCGAACGATTATTAGCCATAATTATTCTTCTCTAATTGCAGAAGATGGCGTGATTTTGCATAATTCTATTAGAAAAAGATACGTGGAAAGTTGCAAGACAGTAGTGCATATAAATTCCTCAATCTCTCATCACCCATCCTCTTCCTCATAATCGTCACCGGCACCCCCACGCACATCTCTCTGAAACACGTTCTAGCTCGCGATCCACGCGCCTGCACTGCTCGAGCGCTCGAAGTCGAATGACGATCCACCCCCACCACTTGCAAAAGCGACGCGCGCGGCACGTTCGTCCTCGGCCAATTCTCAGTGGTGGGAGCCAGACTGGCCCAATCAGCGTGGTTTTGTCGTACGCCGCGTCGAATCCCAGTTACGTGATTGGCGACGTGCCTCACCTTCTTTCTCGTGTAGGTGAAGTCGCGCGAGCGTTATCTCCTTTGGCGCTATCCTCGTCCGTTTCCCGTCCCTTTTGTCCCTGTTCCGTCGAGCCGGCGGCCTCCCTCTTTCTTCTCTTTGTCGGTTTCCCCGTAGGGTGCCGTCGTTCTGCTCTCTCGCACGCGAGGACACGAGCCTGGATCCTCTAGAGGCGAACCTCGTCGCACCTACCGCGCTTCTACGAATCTTCGAATTTACATTACTCTTCTTGCTGCTAGCGGAATGCTGCGATCAGGTCACGCAGATATCGTGGGAGCAATCCTTATCTTTGCAATGTACTTTAAATGCATATATTTTCAAATTGTACGGCAAAATAATTTCCGAATATATCGATGTAAATATAATTAAAGATTTCTCTTGTTCATATGCGAAAACTTATTGACAAAATTGATAAATCCACTTGAAAGATCATAAATGTACTTTTTTACCTTGGGCAACAGTGATAATGCCAAGAAAGGCCAACGGAGTGAAACGAGTTGAATGTACAATATTATTTGCAACCTGACGCTCGATGGAACATGATGATATTTGCTGTACTACAGTCTACAAGAGCAACGCTTATCAAGCAGACATCGCAGTACATATTCTTACATTTGCGCAAAGACTAGTTATATCCGGTTTAATCATCCACCATATAGTCGCAAGGCAAACACGAGACATTACTCACGCAAAAGCGTCTACCGTCCGCATAAGTTATTTCCTGGCATCCTGCCTCCAAGAACAAAGATTTCCTATGGGTCGTTCAATTGGTCTCTACCTGATAAAGGAACGGCAATCTTTAAAAGTTTAAAATCCAATTATGATTTAAAGTAACGCGAAGACAGGCGTGAGGCGTGCTAAATGACCAGGATATCATGATCCGTCACAATATTTGCACGCAACCATCCGCGCGCCATCCGAACAGTCAACAAAGTTAAGATCCAGCGCGAGATCGATGCGGTCGTATTTCAGGACGTGTGTATATCGTCACGTATGCGTGTGACGGCCGAGATAAATACGGAGCCGCGCGTTTAATCGGTCGCGCCAAGTAGAAAGAGCAATTTCGAAAGGCATACATCGGGAGGGAGTACGAGGCACGTGCCGGAGCTACGCGCGTGCGTCAGCTCGTCGTATTCCGCACACGGTGGCACTCGGCTATTTTTGAGGGACGTGATATAAGCTCCGATGACGTTCGCACGACCGGTCGCGTACTCGCGTCCGCATTGGAATTACCATCGCCGAGCGCGATCGGCGTATGGTAACGCGCCTAGCCGGGGCCAGCCGGTTCTAATGACCTTTGCAGACGCGAGACTAATCGCCAATCCGTGGAAATGTTCCGTCCCATTGTTTCTCGTTCTGTGGGTGCAGCGAGAGGAGTTATCTCTCGCGCGGACTTATGCAAACCACGTCGTCGTCGCAGATGAATACATGTAGTTGGAATGAAATGTTATACTTGGAGAATTTGAAATTTACAGACTTAATAATTGTGTAGTTGACCAGTTGATCAGTAATAGTTGATGGTATGCATACTTGTGGATTATTATCAAATAATTCTTTTTTTTTTTAATTTTGTTAAGGCGAAGGAAATAATCATTAATAAAGCAACTAAGCAAAACCGCAGAAGTCGCAAAAGAGCAATCGAAAATTCCATCGGAAATCACTGACGTCAATCTCGCTGGCAAAGTCCGATCGATCGGTTTCGAAGGGGTTTAGGGAGTCCCCCGAGGGGGGTCCGCAAGCCGCGCACCATAGAGGGAACCAAAGTCCAGAGTGGGGGTCTTAAAGGCATCGGGTGCCGTCCGACTGTCGGAATTCGATGGTAGGGGTAGTCAGGTTAAAGCGTCACGCGCTGGATCCCACCACCACTCGTACGCTCGCCACTGAATGTCCCCTCCATCGAAAGCGCCGCCACCAGGCATTCCACCGGGTGCCACGCTCCGGCTGTACGATACAAGACGTTCCCCGTGCGAGTTAGTCAAGCTCTGACATCAGTCGCGAGCGGTCGCAAGTTCAGCGGCAGAGAGCAGACGAGTAAAGGAGTGCATACTCTTTCGTCACGTTACCCTCGTTGATTCATCATCGAGTTTACTTTCGTACTGCAATACCTCATCAATTATACCTACTCCGTCGTTCGCAACGATCGGTGGACCACGAGGACAGCGCAGCGAATAGTTGGATTATCAGTGAAGTGATCGATTTCGTTTCACAGTGCTTTCATCATCGATCGTGATTATCTGACTTGGAATTTCTCCGAGTTCTGTGATACGGATAGTAAAATAAATAATGGTGACCGGAGTGGGTGCCACGATGCCGACAGGCGGTGTCACCGTCGGCGCTACTCCACCCGCGCAGCACGTGCCCCAAGAGGCTGGTCAGCCTCCTGCGCAAACTACCCCGACGGCTACAACGACCACGAGAAGATCCGGAGAAAATCGACGGGTTAGTGTCAAGAAGAGATTCTATTCGTTATACTTCAATGGCGTGTTGAATTTTTTGCATTCGAAGTATCAACTCCGGAGAGACTGTTTTCTATGATAGCGATAAAACACAGTGTCTACTGATGCGCTGCAAAACGCGTTTGATAGAATAATATCAATTTCACTTTAAAATTGAGGTGTTAGATAAATCGACATATTTAGAATTTGAAGTAAAATCATTTAAATGACAAACAAGTCAACTAAAAATAAAGTAAAATCGAAGAGTATTATTTACTTCGTGTTCCGAATTTGTTCTCCTTTAAGCACCCAACTCGAGAATAACATAAACAAACTTACTGTTTCATATGATGCCACTATAGTGACATGCCGAAAGCTTCGACTTTGTTACGTTAGTGATCAATCGCTAAATAATCATTAATTATTTCTCAATTCATTTACAATGATTTACAATGATTACATAAATATTATTAATATTATTATTAA
This sequence comes from Solenopsis fugax, assembly GCA_003595255.1. NCBI lineage: Eukaryota > Metazoa > Arthropoda > Insecta > Hymenoptera > Formicidae > Solenopsis > Solenopsis fugax. Next base: position 18,921 of record QKQZ01001993.1, on the reverse strand, counting down.
TTTGAGTCATTTTTGACACTTAATTTTCCGGAAAAATTTAACGAATGTATGACTTTAAAGATAATAAATTTGGAATAAAAAAAATCTTTTTAAAGTGAAAGTGTCAAATAAAAACAGATATTTTTACTCGTTTTTATTACTTATTAGAAACTTTGCAACTATCTATTTAAAATATCCTCCGTAGAAAAACTTTTATAAAGGTCTAAAAAAAAGGTTTTAAAAAATTCTATAGGCACGACACACTTTATTGTTCTCATTGACATGCCTTCCTAACATCGCTTACGATCGATTTTTGTGATACTTCTATTTATTAATTTTACCGATAATTTCTGTTTACAGAGTAATAAACCCATCATGGAGAAAAGACGTCGAGCCCGTATTAATAACAGTTTGAACGACTTAAAAACTCTCGTTTTGGAATCTATGAAAAAAGACGTAAGTATCATGAAATTTTTCTTGTCTATTTTTCGTATCATATATTTTATAAAATCGTACACATCACATAAAAATTAAAAAAATATTTTTATAAGTCCTTAAAGAAATAAAAAAAGAAATTACATCTAAAAATTTAAATTTCTAAAATTATTTAATGCTGATCTTCTATCATTCTTTCTGTTTTCAATTTTATATATTGACACATTGCCTGACTAATTTACCTAATCGTTTTCGTTTTTGATTTTTCTGTTACAGCCAGCAAGACACTCGAAGCTCGAGAAAGCTGATATTTTGGAACTGACCGTGAAGCATTTAGAGACCCTGCAACGACAGCAAATCGCTATGGCTGCCGCAGCAGATCCGACCGTCCTCAACAAATTCCGCGCCGGTTACACGGAGTGCGCCAGCGAAGTTGGCAAGTTTCCCGGTCTGGACGCTTCAGTGAGGAGACGTCTGTTGGCCCATTTGGCCACATGCCTAGGTCCAGTCGATGCCAGCAACGCCAATGGCCAAACGGCCGCAACTCAACAGGCTGTCCAACCGGCGCCGCCGACGACACAGTTGCAAGTGCACATTCTGCCACAACTCGACGCCACACCACGTATCCAAGTCCAACAATCGAATGGCATTTTCTTTACTAATACCAACGGTACCGCTCTGCATCTGTTGCCGACCAGACTACCGAATGGTGACATCGCTTTGGTACTTCCGGCGGGAGCAGGAAAGGCGCCAGTCACGTCGTCGCCGTCATCGTCTCCAGCGCCAAGTTCACCGTTACCAACTCTGATCCCGATTCCTCAGAGGACCGCGAGCACCGCATCGGCCTCGTCGACAAGTTCGTCCAACAGCTCGACGTCCACGTCGGCAGGAAGTCCAGTGGCATTTGAAGCACCTCCGACGTCGTTCCGCGAGCAATCCACCGTGTACAGTCCATCCAACAGCCACAGGGATGTCGCAACGTCCCCGGCGAATGGCTATACCAGCGAATCGGAACTCGATCCGCGTGTCTATACCCCAGAACCTCTCCAGAAGCCTCTCGCGTTGGTGATGAGGAAAAGCGTAGTGCCGCCGATCGAAGACAAACCATGGAGACCATGGTAAAAGAAAGATTCATAAGGTACGGACACGACATGTGCGTGATGTGATATAATCTATCTGATACGTGTCGATGGTAATCCGCGACCGATCGACCGCGGCCGAAAACGCGCCAATTCGATGTGCCGATTTATGCGCCGCGTAAAAAAAATCCGCGGAACGGAAACATGTTCCTCAATTACGTAGGTCGTTGTAGTCGAGCGGTCCCGCCTGTAGGAGGACATCACCGTGAAATTAGAGGATCGTTAAGAGGCGCGAGTTTATTCTTTCGAGTGCGCATGCACGGTCGGCCAGTAGCCAACGAGGCAGTGTCTTATTAAAAAGTGCCTTGTAAATATATCGTTAAATTTCAGTATGCCGAAAAGCGTGAACGATTTCTCTTCAACATCTCGAAATATCGCGTCACTCCTTTTTGTCTTATCTCGTATCGCCCTACCCGTCTTCCTTGTCACCGATCCTCTTTGTACATAAGTTACACAAATAATATTTTAAGTGCCTTACGCAACAAGAATCACCGAAGTCTTCCATTCTGTTTCTTGTACGTAAAACGCTAAGTGATTTGTAGTATATCGTTGTAAGTACGAAAAATGTTTTTAATCGATACGATTTTAGGCTAAGGATTATATTAAGGAAACGAGCGCGAGTAAGAGTGTGTATGAGAAATTGTACATATGAACGATAATCGCGAAAGAGAATACGTTATTTATATTTATACGAATGCAAAAGAGGTTACATTTATAATTCCTCTCTATTATGAGAATAGACAACCAACGCTTATCATTGCAAGAGCATCAAATAAATGTTGATCTCTTCCTCAATACAATTTCTACGTTGTTTATCAATCAACCACTTCCCTCAATCCATTTCCTTATTGTAGTTGTATAAGTACATTTTATATACTATTATATATTTACTCTCTTTAATTCCAATTTAATTTAATCAGATATAATTATGAAAAAAGTATATTGTCTTCAAAATGCCTTAAAAAAAATATATGCAATACATAAAATTTAAATTACAAATCTTCAATGAAAAATACAGACGACGAGAGATTCGAAACGAAATACTTTCGTTCTGGGGATGCTTGCACACCTAATGTCTGCTCCATGCGTATATCCGATTCGCTGCATGTCTCGAGCGAGACTGAACGGCAGCAAATTTCTCCGCCGAGATGCCGCCATCTGGCGAAGAAAGATGACGTTACTCTTAAGTACGAACCGGTCTCAGAAGACTTATCTCATCTGAGTACAGGCCCAAAATTTTCTCCTTTTCGCTGCCTAAAGTACCAAACGCCATAGCCTGCTGCCTTCTACTGGATTTCGTCGGAACACTATAGGACCCTTTGCACGACCCTAAAAGATCCGAATTCTTTTCTCATCTGGTAATAAAGGTAAGCAATTTGTTTTTATAATGTTACGCGATGCATCAATAAAATAAAAGGTGATATCTTATTTTCCTTTCTACGATGGTTTCCAAGCTATCATGAAGACGGCTTTTTTTTTATTGCTAATCGATCTTCACGCGAGAAACAATTATCGGTATTTATCAGACGATCGATTACATTAACTGCCATCCCGATGAGATTGAAACGCGGGTTGTCGGTCGCCACCGAATCTAATCTCCGAACTGGATCCTAAGCAAAAAGATCGCGATAGTTGATTATCACGCTCGCTTTCTCTCGCGGCCGAATGTTAGTAATTTTCCAACGAGCGGTCGACATTTACTGCACGACTTAAAGTAGATAAGACTCTCTTGGCGTGCGGACAGTTACGATATATGTTTAAACATCGTGCCCGGCAGTCACGTGCATTTCGCTCGCTCGTAAAATTTACTTTTTTATTTCTAATAGCACGCTGTAAAAACGAAAAAGACCTAAATATATTTAAAATGACCTAATCGTTGATTCAGATTGCGTGTTCTACGTAAAGAAAACATCGCTGTAAGAAAAATATTTAAAAAAATATCTATTTTTTTAACATACAAATTGAAACAAGAACGCCTTCTACGTCAAGCTAGATCTTAGTGCTTTTATATATTTTACTTGTGTGATTTTTATATATCTTTTTTCAAATTCAACCGAATTGCGCGCCGAATTACTTTTCCGGTCATAACACAGCTATAAGTTGAACATGAACAGATAATATCACATTTATTAAATTAGAAACAATTTAATAATTGACGATGCTAATTGCATCTTGATGTTAGACCCCTTTTCCCCCCTGAAAAAACTGTAAGGAATTTATTGCGAAAATATCACCTCAGCCAGGGTTCGAACCGCTAATTCGGCGCGCAGTCGGTTGAATTTGAAAAAAGGTATATAAAAATCACACAAGTAAAATATATAAAAGCACTAAGATCTAGCTTGACCGTAGAAGGCGTTCTTGTTTCAATTTGTATGTTGTACATTAACGGTCGAATATTTCCCTATTTTTTTATTTTAAATCTTGACTTTTGCGTTCAAGCTGTAATAAAAAGTGTACGAAAAGAATAAAATAATACCTGCGCAAATACCTAGTAGAGGCGAAAGGTTTTTCGAACGTCCAGAAAAATATGTGCAGGCATAGCCGGATTGTTGACCTTCGCGAAAAACCGCGAAAGCCTAAATTATCATAATGTCCTCTGCGAGCAATGGCATTCCCGGGACAGCAATTTGCGAGGCAGAAGCGACGTGCAGGGTCACGATGCCGCGCAAAACACGCCGAATGACAAATTGCATAGTATCCTCTTTTCTTTGGTACCGTCTCTTGTAGACAAATTACGCCGAAAGAGAAGATACCTCTTCACCATTTCAAATAAATTTTTATATCCACGGGCATCGAAGCATTGACACTTGAAGCAATGACTCATAACCGTTTGCTATTAATATAATGGAAAAATTCACTATTAGTGCTTCATATCTTAATCTTGATCAATCACTTTACTTCATCTCGAAATATCAAACAAATCCTAAAAGTCGCGACGATTTAACATACGCATTAGAATCGTATTTATCTGGCTACTCATTCAGTTATCTGTGATTATGTAAACGTTCTAACAAATACGTTTCGCGAGATACCCGTGCGAGTTGTCTGCATATTCTCTAATGGAAAGATGAATTTGACCCGGGCACAACGGTGCACGCGAGTCTCGAGCAAAAATTTCGCCGTCCTATAATTGCCTTCCTATTTTTTTTTTACGCCTCCGGGTGACTAGACCTAATAGTCATTAAGATGACAATGGCTGAGAATAGGCCGAAAAATTTAATTACATCAAATCCGCTCTAACTAATTCCGTGTGTTGCGCGTTATTTGGGGTCGCGCCAAAAACTGCATTCTTCTGCGGAGATTCGTCTGAAGACGTCGTACAACGGTCCCTCTTTTCGGCGAAAAAATTATCATAATGCGCTCATTAATCTCACGAGCAAAGGAACAACGAAAGTCGCGAAACTGGATAGTTCTTTCTCGCTGGGAATTTCTTGTTCGCCGGTCGTGAATCTGCGTCGGGCGTTATCTCCGCATTAGGAAATTCCCGGTCGCTCGCTCGTCTGCATTTAACGGACGTCACGCGCTGGCTGTGCATGTTAATACTTTACGATGAATAGAGTCGACGCAAAAGCCTCACGTGGCACGCGCGCACATATACATAGAGTCATTATGATGATAATTCATGTATAACGCAAAGGTTAATTATCGTGCGTGAAAAAAAAAATAAAAGTATCATTGAACTCTTTGGAGCCTTGACATCCACTGGTTTTTTTTTCTTAAATACACTCTTAAAATCTGAAGATTAACATAAATGAAACATAATTAATGTATTTATTTAAAGGGAGAAAGACAACAAATATCACTTGTATATACCAGTTTTAACATTTAATAGTAAACAACATTTAGACAATCGAGGCTTATTAGTAAAGGCATCCTGCCGTTTACTTCTCTTGTAATACAAACAACGCAAAATATCAAAATTTCCAATTGCAGTTATAGCCACGTGATTATTCCCCGAGGAAGAGACAGCTGGACGCGTCAGCGCTTTCAATCACAGTCCGAAACCTGATTCCACCCGCGTTGTAGGAGACGAGAGCTCGAATCTCTCTCAGAGTGGACCTCTCTCTAGGAATTCCCCAATCAGCTGATTCCTAGAATCACGCGAGCGCATATTTGCTAGCCTGTCGCTCCGGCTTGGCTCGACGTACGGTCGCGGTCGCGCGGTTTCAAGGATACAGCAAGGTTGACACGCGCCGCCACTCACGGGCGACTCTAGTGAGAGGACTTACCCGATCTCGTTCGCGCACACATATCGAACGCGTATTCTCCGTTTCACACGTGCGCTACAGCATCGCCCGGTGATGCTGCCAAGCATTAACACGGACTTTACGCCAGAATTTCGAGTGTCTGCTCGCAAATCAACAGACGCATCTTCGAGAGCGTGACATCATCGCCGCGATATGCGCGATGTCTCCGAGCTGTACACTTTGTATTTCAATCTTTCTCAGAAATATCTGAAAATATATATCCATGGGTTAAAATATAACGATATCTATTATTGGAAAGCACGTAGCTACCGAGAAAGAAACGCACTTGTAAGACGATTCATTCTACCATCTCTCATTTTTAAAGGACTCGAACTTTTTCCGAACCACTTGGTCGATCTTATCGATTCCCGAAGCACGGCTCCGTGTAATGGAGCGCGGACCCTTTCGCAGCAACCGAAAAAGGACATTGGCATTTTTGGACGTTCCACGTGCCGAAGAACGCGCGGCACGGCGATCACGGTTTCTTCTTCACTAAAATTACGTGATGACAGCTCGCAGCACATGGCTGTAGGCTTGTGACTGGTCGATATATTTTCGACGTTTAAGTACTTCCGCTTGGACATTTTTTTCTTTTTATAAATTTTTAATACATGATAAAAACCATACAAATTCAAACCTAAAACAAAAATTAAGGCTCTAAAGACACAAAGTCAATGAGATAAAAAAGCCGATAAGAGCCAACAGAAGTTCTTAGTCTGTAGCAATACAATTATTTATTAATTAATAACAAGTTTCAATCAAATGTTTCGGCTCTTGATTTGGGTCATCCTCCGTAAAAATTGAAACCGAGAAAATAGATACAGAGATTAAAATTAAGAGTAAGACCGTCGTAGTCAAGTAAATTAAAAAGCTTCGTCAAGGCGTTAAAAAACACTTAAGACTATGATGACCGTAACTCTACTGAATAAATTAAACGCAACTGTGGGGTCAATAAAAACTTTACAAATAGAAATTCACTATCAGATAAGTAGCAGTAGTTCGTAATAGCAGTATCAGCTAACATTATGTATAATCTTAATTTTTTATTATGTCAACGTATCGTTTCTCAATCGATGGTTTTGTATTTCGAGATGCTTGAACGCGACACGGCTAGACGCTTACGCGAACATTTATTACGCCAGACGCTGAATAATCAACAGCCAATTCGACGGAGAATTCGAATTTCCAGGATTACCTGAAACAAATGTTGTGCCAGTGAAGTAATGACGATGCCGCTAATTTTCAGACGCGTCAGCGGTCTTGACCTATAAATGCGAGAATTGTAATCTGAGAATCCTCGAATCGTCGCTTCCGTACAATCGCGTATTTTCCATCCGCGGAATTACAATGATATATTTCCGTAATAAGGTGCATTATTTTTACGTCACAGTGTCACGTACTTAGTTGAATCGTACGCATTTGGAGGAACCGCAACCTGCACACTTATCGTACGATTCCTCGAATGACACGGCGGATTGCGACAAATGTGCACGAGACGCGCATTCTCTGTCCTCTTGTAATCCGGTGTCCGTGATATTAAACACGTCGAATAGCAACGCGATCTGCGCCAGTCATGCTCGATCATTGTTATCGTGAGCTTACCAGCGCGACGCGATCGTCCGGAGTATCTTGCCCATCACGCGTGTAATCTGACATTTACATAGACTCGAATAACAAGCCGAGGTACGTTTCGAGTGCTTGTCTACTTTATCCGCAAGTGCAATCGTCGATATCGGCAATTTTAACGAACGATGCACTGTTGCCTTAAAAAAAAATTCTGAAGAGGATTTTCCTAGGAAGGAAGAGAGAGAGAGAGAGAGAGAGAGAGAGAGAGAGAGAGAGAATGAAATTTATCCGAAGCAATACATTTCAATAATCCGCTACAGGAATATGTATTTCTCATTGTAATCAAGTTACCGAGCGATCCTCCTCGCTTTCTCATCCGCATCGCGCTACCCGCTGCCATCGACCATTAATCAACCTATTATCGCTGCGGCTGCCATATTACCAGAAATGAGCGCGTCGCGTAATTACCCCTCACATCAACGCGATGCGGTACATCGGAGAGACGGCATCGGCCGCGCATACTGTGTATACCTCGCGCTCGGCGAGACGCACGTGGACACGGTGGCGGCAATGCTCTGTGTGACTCGATAAGGGCGTGATTCCATTCACGAGCACGGCAATTTGGGTTAATAACACAAGGCGGCGAAGCGCGTGCGAGCGTGAGAGAGACGGAAAACGATAAAGACCGACAGGGAGGGAGAGAGAGAGAGAGAGAGAAGGATAGGGAACGTGCGTACGACGTCGTCGGCGGTTATGATTATTAAGATTATGGTTACTTGCCTCTCTCTCGCGCGAACGAAGAGCTCGGTAGAAACGTGTGGGTCGAGAAGCCCGAGTTATTTATGAAGTGCGTGTGAGAGCGAGCTGTGCCGCGCGACGCGCGGCGGCGGCGTAGAGCTGCGGCCTATCTCTGATGCTCTTATTTCGTTGTTTGCTGCCGAGCGCGTAATGCCGCGTTGGAAAACCGCGACACGTGCGCCGTGGAGACTCGTGCGTGCACGCGCCCACGATGCACGACGCCCCACATGCGTGAGCGTGGCAGGGATAATGCAAGAATTCGGTGTGGCCCATGTAACGTGTGACTGTCGGAATTGCACGAACATTGCCTACGCTCCTGCACACAATAGAGAAATATTAAATAACATTCCTGAAATATTATTTAATATTAATAAAAAGTTATATGTCCACTCCTGATAATATTATATGAGAAGTAAATAATATTATTTATTTCAATATTTTAAATTATTGAGCGTATTATAACTTTTAAATATAATAATTATAAAGTTTATGAATATTTTATGCATAATAATTCACGTTAATTTTTTAACAAAAATAATATTTATAGAACATTTTCATAATATTCCACGAATATTGAAAGAACATACCACGAAAATTATTATATATAAAGCGAACATATAAACATTAATATAATATTCGTATAATATTAAAAAATATATTTTCGGAATATTATTTTAATAATATTCGTATAATATTCTAGCGCTTCTAGGAATATTGTAGTGCTTACAGAGTTGTATGGTACATTTATGTTTTACATCTTATTCGTACCCATTATGCGTTACACTGAGAGAAATGTTTGATAAGATCAATCAAAGTTTGGTTGAATAGTGATCAAATGAATTTTATAGTGACAGTTACTAAATATATAGTTGTTTTGACCAAACAATTTTTAGCCTTAACCAAATAATTATTTTCATACAACAAATTACAAAAAGTTTTGTTAAATGTAACAAAGTTTTTGGTTCCAGTAACTATAAAATTCATTCGAACACTATTCTATCAAACGATTTCTCTCAATGTACGTTAATATTTATTTAAAAAACTGATTCTAAAATTTAAGTTCCTATTCCTAATGTCTAATATTTCTTTATTGTGTGCAAGATCTATGGTACATCTAAATCTTTTGTGGAATCAGTTCAACTATGTTCCATTGAACTTTAAAGAGTTATTTATTAAAATATTCGGAGTTGAAAACGGTCGACGGATGATTCTCTCCGTAATTTGGGACGATTGCGCCTTGAGAATTCCCAATTTAACATTTAATTGCAGCCACCAATCGCAAATAGCGCGTCGGGCGTGCGAGTAAGATTATTACGGAGGGTTACGGCAGAATTATTATCATGCCGGAGGCATTTCGCATCTGCGCTCAACAGCAATCAGTGCAATTATACTTCGGTTCCAGTGCATTTCCTTGATCACTATTGAGCCCGCATCCGTGTTTGAATATACCGAAGAATAAAAAAAAAGCAGCGTTTTAACGTACCCCTACAGTGCCTGCGATAATTATATTTTCCTTCTTGCGTATTTTCTGGGGTATCCCGGAAGTTCGTGCGAGGCACTGGAATTATGGGAGCTGGATGCTCCTCGAAGCCGATGAAATGACCGGTCTGCTACGTCTTCGACACTCATCATCGGCGATCAGTTGCGTAAAGCTCTAACTTCTCGACTAGCCTTCCGATTATCACGCTGCTTGATATATGTGCTAAGAACTTTAATTCAGACCAGAGTTGCACAGCGTGACGACGTGCTGACGTGCGAATTATTGAACGTGTCTCCGAGAAGTAACAGCGAGCGAGGACGAGTGAACGTTGTTCCTAGAACGTGCACAATGGAGGCTCATTTTCCAGCCACCTCGAGTAAATCAAACCCTCCGGGGCACTCTCCTGTTGTTTTCGCGGGGAGCCTGCTGCTCGGTCTCGCGGCGAGCGCGACGGATAAACAACTCCGGAGGTACTTAACGGATCGTAAAAGGCGTCGCGCGGAACAATCTCTACGCTCGCGAGTCCGACCGAGCCGCAGGAGGCAATTTTGCCACCTTGGTCCAATAAGCATTACTCTCGCAGCCCGTCGAATTCGATCGGTACCGCGTCGCCCTCGTAAAGACGTCCTCACCGGTTAATTAAGATCTCACGACACCGCGTAAATTCTGTGTCGATCCTTAATTTCCACCGGGCGCGAACAAGTCCTCGACACGGCTAATTTCTTCGGGGCAGCTCTTTGTCGTATTTTGTACGTGCTCTCTTGCACTGGCAACGTGCGAACGAGAAGGACAGAGAAAAGAAGAAACGATAAGAATCCGAGATGCGAAAGCGGATGTCGTCACCTTCGTAAACTATGCGTTTTAACGTTGTCGTTCGCATAGCACTCTTCATTTCTCGACTTTTGTTACGCTTAATTGTCTCCATTCTTGTTCCTCGTGAATACGTACCGGTGTAACGGCGCAACGCGATAAAATCTTGCTCGACTTGACACAGGCAACTTCAAGGAAAAGAAAAAAAAAAGTAGATCGCGGGCGAGTCCAGGCATCGGCTAAATTGAGATTCTCCTGTTCGCACCTTGCCAGTGGTGCGAGATCGTCGATGTTTTACGTGCAATTACGTCTTAAGTATCTCGTCCGCACCTTTCGATTCAGTTAGGTGTCCCGCTCTTTCCTCATTGATATGCGAGAAACGAAGGAAAGTGAGAAACGGCACGATTAATTGATTTCCCTACGAATGTGACTTTTCGTACAAGTTTCGTAACGTACTTCTAAGTCTGTTCGTGATCGTGAATATCATGAATACAATAATAGCGACCTATTAAGGAGTGTGACCACTAAACACCTGACCACACGAGTGACTCCATCCAAGTAAAAATAAGCCAGAACGAGTAACTGGCCAATAACTGACCAATCTGGTTACTGACCATCAGTTACTGGCTGTAATTCTGCTTTATTTTCCATTGTGTCTATATCAAAAATTGCCAGGTGATATATCACTAATTACTGAAACACAACGTTCCGAACTTACGACAAAGCGTATATAACGATTTATCCACGATCGATCGCCGCGGGAGATAATGCCGGCGATAATAGAGCAAAGCAATTCGCGATTTCGTGAGCTTGCAACACACGACTTGGCGCGTAGCCGTTCCGCCGTGAAAGATTGCCACTCGTCGTGCGAGTCCGCCTCGTCGTTAAGCGCGCGCCGTAGTCCCGTCTTAAATTATAGACGAGCCGCGTGTGATACAGACATCGGTGCCGAGAAGATCGTCGAGATGAGAAATTTGTAATTGCACGCCGACCGCGGATTGTGCCGCGCGAGAAAAACGAATTCTCGCGCCCGCTTCGAGATGATTAAGCTACGAGGGAACGCCGCCCAAACGTTTCACATTATACGTACGTATGCTACGCACGCGTGCAATTACGGTACGAGAGACATTCGTCATAATGCGAGAATGTTCACGCGTAAAATCCTGTCTACGCGTGATGTAATAGCAATCTTGCGGACGTGGAATATTATTTGAAAGTACGGTATTTAGGAAATGGCGTTTGAGAAATACGTTAAAGTGAAAACGTTACGTTCATAAGGTAGTTGGAATATTTTTAAAAATTAACGAATCATCATTGAGTACTATTGTATATTCCGACAGTCACACGTCAGTCAGCGAGATTACATCCAATCTCTCTCTCGAGAGCCGTGGTTGTCGATCTACTTTATCTGCCTCGGAGATCCACTCCATTCAGAGTCAACGTCGAGGATCAAACCGCGCTGAGAGGCGAACGCGAGCGCGGTTGGATGTTGCCACGGCTGCGAAATACACTCGTATACGCTCGTACGTGGCTACGCGAAGCGACAGGGGCCAGAGAAAAGAGTTCGTACACGAAGATAAACATCGGATCCGACCATGTCGCCAAACAGAGCGCGCGCATCTTCGTCTCGGCACGTCCGTCAATCACCCTGCGGATCCGACGACAAACATGCAACGCAAGAAGCTGTCGTCCTCCCCGTCGTCGTCCGCCCGCCTCGGCGGATCCTCTCGCGCAGCTCTTCTCGTCCCACGCCACACGTACAAACAGAAGATTACGAGGAAACCCTCTCGGAATACATTCTCGGTCAGGAATACGGCCGCTTCTTCTTCAAAACCCATCTGTTTCGGGCCACTGCGCGCGTGGCGCGATCACGGACGACCGGATTAAATCGCGCAGACGTGTACAAAACATAAAAATTATGCCTCTCTCTCCCTTGTGCTGAATGCAGAGATCAACGACCTATCTCATTCCACGTCGCCTTCATAAATATTTTATTCCTAAGCCATCATGCAAGTGTCGAATATCCGATAATAATCGAACGATAATACGCTGGAATATTTCAGTGTATAAAATCGAAATATTGGTAGAATGTTTCGCGAGTAATATTGAAATGGCATTTTATATGTTATCAACAGTAAAGATTGTTATAAATGTATTTCATATATAATAAACCATATTATAAATCAACCGGATTTAATCCTTAAATCCTCGGAAATTTATACGACCGTGACGTCAAGACGGAACGAGGAGAATAATGGAGTCCGGTTAGAAGAAGGATCGTGGGCCACTGTCTCTCGAAGTTTCCGTTGCCTCGATAATTCATCCGGCGACAAAAAGCGGATGAAAATGCGGTTTCGCAAATGAACGAATCTGATTTATCCTCCCGCGAATGTTGGTATTTCACATGTTCAAAAAAGCGATTTAAAAATGCAAGGTTAAACCAGATTTTGAATGTCGATGAGATTTGATTTTTTTTTTCGAAAAAATTTCATTAATATATTGTTCTAATTAATTATGATGCGTCAGAGACTATTTTTCAATATATAAAAATATTAAGTCATTAAAATATCAAGGACAATAAATTTGGGTTGATGAACTGAGCTGAATCTTAGTGCTAATGTATATAATAGTGTAATATATATATGTAAATAAGTATTATGACATTGCATACCACATTTCGACGCTAAATGCAAATGTATTTTGTAATTTTTATTTTATCGATTTCAGATGTTTCTAACATTGTTTATATATTTGAATTGTCACACTGAGAATAATCGTATTTAACGCGATCATTTGATATTAGGTATAGAATGGAAGTTTTGAATTCAAGATGTTTAGAAACATCTGAAATCGAAAATTAAAATTATAAAATACATTTGCATTTAGCGTCGAAATGTCGTATGCAATGTCATAATACTTATTTGTATATTACACTATTATATACATTAGCACTAAGATTCAACTCAGTTCATCAACCCAAATTTATTGTCCTTGATATTTTAATGACTTAATATTTTGAATTTTTATTCAAAACTTCCATTCTATACCTAATATCAAATGATCTGTACAAATATTTGATAAATATATGAATATATAATCCTATAACCATGTCACAAAGATACATTTGATTCTATCGAAATGTCTGTGATTTTTTTACAATATTTATTTGTATTTGCTGTATTAATAATATCTATACGTTAGCATGAACATCTAGCTTGGTTTATTAGCCCTCATTTATTATCCTTGATTTTGAATCTTATAAGCCTAGTATTCATTTCCTATTTGTAATCATTAAAATATCTTAATAAAAGTATTCATAAAAATTCAAAACTTCCATTCTATACCTAATATCAAATGATCTATACAAATATTTGATAAATATATGAATATATAATCCTATAACCATGTCACAAAGATACATTTGATTCTATCGAAACCCCAAAAAAAGAGGCCGCGACATCTGTCTACCTCCTGCCAGCAGGCTCCTCGGAACAGTGTCACCTTATTAATATCTCCCCCTTTTTTTCGGAGGACCGTTCGATCGCACAAGCGCCTTTATTCGATCTCAGCATCGAGCCATCGCGCGCAGCGTCGGAATCTCTCGGATTGGCGTTCGATCGTGGAAGCTTTGCGATATGACCGGCACGCGGCCGATAAAAAGTATGAGGAATGCGCGGGACCGAGCGGCTTCGGGGGTCCGATCAGCAAAGGGGTGGGACGTCACCCTTCCAAAACTGGTCAGAGAACAACACCGACCACTGTATCGAGTATTGACTCGATCGGCAAGCAGCTGCCGCTTCTTTGTGCGGCGTCAGAACGCGGCTCAGTTCGGATCGCGGACCTAGATCGGCGCGTCGCTCGGCTGTGATCTAATCTATGCAAAAGTTATGTGTTCGAGCACGGTTCGAGACATGATGGATCGCGGGATGAATTTCGCAAGGTACATCCTCGTGATCCATCGTTATCAACCGACTGCCTTCGCGGGATTCACGTGTCATAATGTACAATGTGTTACAGGTTGGTCCAAAATTTATATCCGTACTCCAGGTATATGCCTATAAACAATTTCCACAAAAATCAAATAAGTTTATTTTTTTTTAAATCAGCCTCTCTAAATAAGCTGTTCGAAATCAATGTTGAAATTATAGATTCCATATATTTGTGTAAACTGTAAAAAGACGCACACTACAAAGAAGTCACCACGCTTCTGACAAGAGGCTAAGGACAAAAAAAAATATGTATATGATTATACTATGCGCAATGACATTATCATTGAAGTATCAATATACTGAGATATATAGGACTTGGATTAAATTGGAATCAACTTTTTTCAATGATTATTGCATTGTGAGATCTCTCGTATAAGACGATATCATTGACATAAAGTTGTTGTCCTATTCCATCAACGTCCGCCAATTTAAGCAGGTTTTAGCGATCCTTGTATCACGATAGAAACAGAGAGACTCCGACAACACCTAATTAGACGACAGCTCGTAGGCCGGTCATTCTTAGCGCCTACCGCCCGCCCTGTATCTCGTTCTTCTTCGATTCAAAGTGGGCCGAGAGCTCGGCGTAGGCTTAAGGAGACTCCGTGTCCTTTCCTTCTTCGTCGTATATCTCTCGCGCGATAGCAGTCCTTAATAAGCGGCAGCGTGGCGTGTGGGTGACGGACGAACAGAACGAATGTGGGCTCGTGCAAACAACGCTTTCTTATTACGATCTACGGCGTCTCTACACGAACTACCGCATTTAAACAGGTGCATAGAATCTTCGAATTACGAGACGTCGAAACTGAACTTCTCTCGGTGAACACGAAGGCGTAACGATTATTTTCTGAAGGAAAACGATCGATCTCGCGCCATAAGCGGTAACGAGTTAGATTTTGTTAATGAATTATCGTATGCACGCATTCCTTAAATCCGGAAATTTTAATTACTAGAACTATAATAAACATTTTTGTAATATATACTGTGATACACATTAAAATTCTTAGACTTCCTCTGAGACTGTTTGTTAACGCTCAGATATTTTCTTTGCCTAACACGAGCATCCGTCCGTCGGCGCGAACCCACACGAGGGTTTTGTGCGATGTATCGCCAAATACGACACGCGCTTTAAGGCGGCCGAACCCACACTTCACGAGCCCACACGTAGTCGCGTTATGGGACGCACCACGTGCATATGCGTGCATAGCACGTAGGTATGCATGGGGTACTGATCTCTCCTTTTTCATCTTTCTCTTCCATACTCCTTTCTTGGCTACTTTTGTGCCCAGTAAAAACAAACTCTGCGAGCAGCACTCGCTCGCACGGAGGTGTTAATGATCGACAATTCGTTTGAGCTGACCATTTTAGATGCATGCCGAAGGTAATTTGTCGAACGGATCGCAACTAGATTTCCTCTCTAGCATTTCCTTAAAAGACGCGTGTAACGTTTCATAATTTCCTTTTCTTTTAGACTAATGTATTTCAAAGTCAAAAAAATTTCATTAAAGAACTTATTATATATATATATATATATAAACATTAATATTACGTATTGAATTACGTATTAAATTATTATAATGAGAGAAATATTAATATGTTGTAATATTCACAAAGTTATAAAAAAAATTACATAAATAATATTTCAATTTTCATAATAATTATTCATCAATTTCTACCGGGTTCGTTACATTTTTATCCTTTTATCTATAATTTATTGATATTTTCTTTCTTTTCAAAAGAAGGAGAAGGAATAAATCTGTGTATTAAATATATACTATAGAAATATAAGCATGTCAGTAGGCTGGTGGGCCTTTGCACCGGATGCGGGACTTTATTGCCCACGTTATTCGCCCCCAGAATCAATTCCAGGACCAGATAACTCCGTCGTGCAATAAATAATCGCGCGCCTGTGGGGATACATTCAAATGCGTCATCAAGATCATCTCGATTTAAAATCCGATCGTATGACGGCCCCCACGAAGTCCTGCCCGACATCCGCGAACTAAATTTATCGACAGGCCCGAGCGGTGGCATGTCGACATTGATGGGAGCAGCCTCTATCGCGTCCGCATAATCCTCACTGGAGAAAGAAGTTGGCGGTGCGGGCGAAATAAGAGACGAGACGTATCACGATAAGGACCGAAAAGTACACGGATGACAGTACGCGAAGATGCAAAGAGAGAGAAAGAAGGAGAAGGTGGCGTGCACTCGTATCTTGTGCCGCGAGAGAGAAAGAGAAATCGGAAGAGCAGGACGAGAGGCCAGCGAAATAGAGACGGAGATACTCCCACACCTCACGTCGCGATAAGCCGCATCATGACGGTGTCGTCGCTGGTGGTAGTGGAACGCACACGAAGCTCCCATGTCTGGGTAACGACCCGGTCCCGACAATCCACGCACGCATGCACGCACGCACACACACGGAGACGATCCCACGCAACGAAGGCATCGACGTACGCGCGTCCCACGTTCGCTCTCGAATGAGCCACTCTCACCTCCGTTCGTTTTGCGAGCGTGCAATCCGTTGATCGTACGCGCTTCCGAACTTTTCGCGAGAGGGTTGCTTGTTGAATTATTCATGCAAAAAAAAAAATGAAAAAGATACGTAATTATAGGATATTCCTGAAATGATTTGGAGCTCTGCACATGTTTCGTTCCTAATATCTAGAAACGCATGATAGAAGGGAAATGAATGTAGATAGAATTGACGCTTATTCGATTATGAGGTAATAATTACAAGCTGCTTCCGCGCTGAGTCTGGCTTATCTTATTTCCTTTCGTCTACCTGTCTATCCGCGTACAAAGCCCGACGCATAGTTACGCGGCCGATGAATGTCAGGAGAGAAGCTGGTCTGAAATAGTTCGACCCAGACTGGGCGTCGTCGACTGTCTCGGGCGAAATGAGCTGCGGGTACCCGTGNTTTTTTTTTTTTTTTATTGAATTCCCAGCTTATGCCGGGCGATGTCTACTGTGTTCGACAGAAGACAATTGGTTCACGCGATCATGATGGTCCCGCGTATTATGAAATGACGTTTGCCGATTTCTCCATGTATACAATTGAGCCAAAATATTATGAAATATTATTATATATAAAATCTTTATCGAAATCTTCATCAAATTGATTTTATCAGGACCATTATTTTTGTAATTATACTATAATTATACTATAATGATAATTTAATAAACAAACAATACAAATTGATATTTTATTAGTAATAAAATTGCTTAAAATTGTTATATTTTTAAATAAAATTCAACAATGACGTTGAACCGAACGACATCGAACAAATCCCGGACAAATCGAGACCGAAACTATAAAAATTCATTCTCGTGATACGAAACTTTGTCCTGGCATTATCAAGCAATAAATAACGAGTTGTGAAATTTTTTTCTTAGCGGTTATCGCGTTCGTCCTTGCGATTTTGAAACTGCACGATGCCAAATGTGGACGCAACGGTTATCTCAACATGTCTTAAGCCTCTTTTGAATGGATATAGACATGGACTTAATATAGCGACCAGACGGTGACTCATTAATGAATAAAACCAATACTTAATATACGTTCCTAACAATTTTCGTTATCTTGGATATTCAGTACAATCCTGATCCGACTGAAAATTTTTCCAATAAATAAACTACATAATTATAATGAATGTCTTCTTAATGCAATTAAGTGTGTCTCAGAAATAAAAATGCTACTTCAATTTTAATGCTTTTTCAATTTATCAAAGTCATTCTGGAATTAGAATGTCTTTATTAATTAGAACTCTACACTGAGAAAAATGTTTCGTAAAACCAACCAAAGTTTGGTTGATTAGTAATCAAATGAATTTTATAATGATAGTTACTAAATATATAGTTGTTTTGACCAAACAATTTGTAGTCTTAACCAAATAATTATTTTCATACAACAAATTACAAAAACCTTTTGTTGTTACTTACTGCGCACCGTTAACCGCGCTTGACTCGCATTTGCCGTTTTTCTTTCGTGTTTTTGAAAATTACAAAAAGTGTTTGGTTTTTTTGTTAAATGTAACAAAGTTTTTGGTATCAGTAACTATAAAATTCATTTGATCACTGTACTACCAAACGATTTCTCTCAGTATATAAGAAGAATTAAAATCTAGTATTTTGCTTTGAGGTGAATGCACCATTAAGATATCAAGTGCCTTAAACGAAACGAACGCCATCGCGAGAAACCACGCACGAACGGCTCGCGAGAGTAGCGAAAGAAAGCGAGACGGTTCGATCGATGAAGAGGAAAGAGAATCGAGAGGGCAACGGATCAGAGGTGTGAGAGAGAAGGCGGGCCTTCGATGGCACCAAACTTGGAGTATACAGCTGCCGCTCAGATTTGCCGACGGATAATTGCGTGGCTTTCCCGCAAATGGCGTACCGTACGCCCGTGTTGTCGGGCAGTGCCAGTGGTAAAAAATACGAGATGCATAAGTCGGCGCGAGTGCGACACGCGTGAGCGGAA
>QKQZ01001987.1:0-11468 GCA_003595255.1 Solenopsis fugax | reverse complement strand
TCCGTTCAATATTCGCTAATTCAAAATTCAAGTAATAATTTTATTTCGCCAATTTCACACGTTTAGTACGAGAACCTTCNGTAATAATTTTATTTCGCCAATTTCACGCGTTCAGTACGAGAACCTTCGAAATGAGCATTCAATCAAGTTTCAAACAATAATCCCGTTAATCCTACAAGCATTTCTTTTTTCATTTAGTTTACGGACGAGAGAAAGCCGACGAATGCCATACCTCCATAATATTTGTCAGTCCAGTAAGAACTCACATCTCTTCACATTAAAAGATTCTTTTAGAGAATAACAAAGAGGCGCAGACCATAAGAGAGTTTTCCGTGAATGATCGTTTTCCCCCGACTCGCTATCGTTCAACGTTCGATTCGAAGGACACTCTCCCGAAAATCTCATTCCGCGATCAGACGAGCAAATCGATGCGAAACGAGCATCATTATTTCCGTACTCGTAGCAAAACTCTGTACGCAAATGTAAACGTTCGCAAGTATCGAGAATCTTGAGCGGATAGTTTTTACAGAACCTTCGGTACGCGCTAGCCAGAGAAGCTGCAGTCACGCTTGTAGTGACATAATATAAAATAATATCAAACAAGAAAGAGATACGGCGAATGCGAGTCAAACGCGGTTAACGGTGCGCAGTGAGTAAACAAGAAAAAATTTCTATAAATTACATCAACTTTAATAATATACGTTTCGGCTCATCCTTCGAGCCATCCTCAGTATTGATACAAAAACATTACAAGATGAAGTCGCTGATGCCGAGGTGAGACGTCTCCTCGTTAGGAAATTGTTGTAAGTACGATCGAGTTATTAGGCCCGATAATAATAAACATGGCTCCACTGTGAAGGGAGAAAATTTTTAACAAACCACGATTTCGACGAGAAACAAATTAGAAAGCTGTATAACTCACCTCGACGTCAGCAATACCATAGTCAATCTTATACAATAGATTCTGGCGCAAAAGAGTGTAACACGTGCTCACAAAGAAAAATAAGTTGACCATACGAACAAATTAAATATATAAATTACATTGAAACTCAGAACGAGCGTTGAGTATATCTTGCGCGCACGAACGTCACAGTTACACTGAGAAGAGGAAAGGATGCTGCAGGTTAAACCATTCTTTTGCGCCAAAATCTATTGTATAAGATTGACTATTGCTGACGTCGAGATGAGTTATACAGCTTTCTAATTTGTTTCTCGTCGAAATCGTGGTTTGTTAAAAATTTTCTCCCTTCACAGTGGAGCCATGTTTATTATTATCGGGCCTAATAACTCGATCGTACTTACAACAATTTCCTAACGAGGAGACGTCTCACCTCGGCATCAGCGACTTCATCTTGTAATGTTTTTGTATCAATACTAAGGATGGCTCGAAGGATGAGCCGAAACGTATATTATTAAAGTTGATGTAATTTATAGAAATTTTTTCTTGTTTACTCACTGCGCACCGTTAACCGCGCTTGACTCGCATTCGCCGTATCTCTTTCTTGTTTGACAATTTCACGAGTCCAGAATTATTTATAAAATAATATTTTATTTTAAATGGAGTTAACACCTTCGGGACACGTGTCCCTCGGCAACGTTTCGTACACGCGGATAATCTTATTTCTAAACTTCGCGGAATTGTCAAATAATTGTTATTTAGAACACTTCGAATATATAAACACGCTAAATATAATAATAACGCTAAGGATAAACGAATACGTTAAATATAATCAGAACGCTAAGGATAAACGAATACGCTAAATATAATAAGACGCTCGCCTGAGAAGGGAAACGGAGACGCTTACCGCGCGGGGACGCAATAAGACGGAAAACGTGGGTTCAGCGGATCCAGTGGACAGGAAGGAAAAAGAATCCTGGGGTAGGCCGTACATGTTGTGCCGCGTCTAATCTAAGCGTCCCGCGTAACGAGTCTATCGTTACAAAATAAACAAATACGTATTCTTGTAGTGCTATTTTTTTTGCTAATTTTTTTGCTCTATTTAGAATTTTTTTTCCAACCGTTTCGCTACAAGCAATGGCTGTGCTAGCTTGAGGTTAAAGTTAGCAGTACGTATTTATTTTTTAATTCCCTTCTTTTTTTCCTAATGGCTGTGCTAACTTTAACCTCAAGCTTGCGCAGCCATTGTTTGTAGCGAAACGGCTGAAGAAACAATTCTAAATAGAGTAAAAAAATTAGCAAAAAAATAGCACTACAAAAATACGTATTTGTTTTTTAATTTCTTTTATTTTTCCCTAATGGCTGTGCTAACTTTAGACTTAAACTAGCACAGCCATTGTTTCTAGCGAATCGGCTGAAGCAAAAAAATCGTAAATAGAGCAAAAATTAGCAAAAAAAATCCTGTATGATTCTCATTTGATTGTGCTGAAATAGTTGTGCCAGCTTAATAGACATTAGATTATTTTTTTTTTTATTCGAGACTCCACCGCTTCTAACAATCTTATCTAACCTTTGTAATATGTCACCAAGTAGACGATTATCTGAAATGCTTAAATCGTTTTCCGGCAAGTTGCTATTGACTTGCCAATTAAATAATGAGCGGGGGACAGTACTAATAAGTCGTTCGGATCGGAATAGATAGAAGTAATTGATCTTGAATTTAATATGCCCTCGACTTCGATAACGAACGTGGTTCAATTCTTCGAATGTAAATAAGGAGTCACCAATTACTCGTTTAAAATGTTGTTTAAAACTCTTTACGGTAGACTCCCATAGCCCACAGAAGTGGGGCGCCTCTGGCGGTATGAAATACCATGTGATGCGGCGTTTGCTCGCATATTGAAGTATTGAATTTTTATGCTCGTTCGAATTAAGCACGGCGTATAAATCTTTTAATTGATTATTTGCGCCCACGAAGTTAGTACCATTGTCTGAGTGTATGTGTTCTGGCAAACCTCGCCTCGCCGTGAATCGGCGTAATGCGGCTAAGAAGCCATCAGATGTTAAATCGCTCACTACTTCGAGGTGTATCTTTATGGTTAGGCATATAAACACGCATGTGTAGGCCTTGACCTTAGTTCTGTTCCGAAAATTTTTCTCTTTAATGTAAAACGGGCCGAAGAAATCAACGTCAGTATTCTAGAATAGCGTACTTACGCGTACTCGGGTTGCCGGAAGATTATCCATTTTGTAATCGTGATTATCGGTATTGAACCGAAAACAACGTATGTATGTTCGGACGATTTTTCGGACTTGGTTTCGACCATCCAGCAACTAAATCTTTGACGAGGGATGTATATCGTTTTTTGTATGCCCGTGTATGTGATAATGCCTTTCGTGGATCTCGCATATAATGTGATCGGTTACTTTGTAACGATTGGGAATCAAAATTGGATGGTTTTGCGCGAAAGTGAGGTCCGATTTTGTAAACATCCCTCCACGCGAATTAAACCATACTCTTCGATGAACGGATTCAAATTGACGAATCTATTCTTAGTTCCACTTAATCGTTAATTTCGTTTGAATATTGAGCAGCTTGCAATAATTTGAGCACACGTATTTCTGCTTCGTTAATTTTTTCCGCGCGTAACAATCCTGTATATCTATTTTGACGGCGGAATCGGAGTCAATACGACACGACTCTCAGTAATTTTGAATAAGAAGAATATCTATTGAAATGTTAAAATCATTATGCCCGCAATTAAACAAGTATTCTTCTTTCTTAATTGAGGTATCTCGCATATTCGTATAATTTTGTTGAGCTACTCAGATTTATGTCTATTTAACCACGATGGTCCCGCGAATCAAGTTTGATTCTGCAAAAAATCGTGTAGCAGCTATCCCCTCGAAATAACATCAGCAGCATTGTTTTCGGTTCTAACGTGCCGCCACTTGTGTGACTCAGTGAGTTGTTGAATGTTCGACAAGGTTCGAAACACATGCCTTTAACAAATGCGGAGCCATATTCAACCAATGAAGCATGATAGTTGAATCGCACTAGAAAATAATTTTATTAAATTTGATATCTAATGTATTCTTCACTTCGTAAAATAATTATGCTAATATTAACGCGCCGCAAAGCTCGAGCCACGGGATCGTAACAGTTTTTAATGGTGCAACCCGCGATTTCGCGCATAACAATTTTACTACGAGTTTTTGTTTTCCACATGAATATATATATGTACATACATGCCCCGTATCCGATGTTACTGGCATCGCAAAATCTGTGCAACTGTACGTCATGATGTTCCTCAACTACTAATTTGCGATCAATCGACACCTGATTTATAGATCCCCTTGTCTAGTGTTTGATCATTCGATATTGTTAAAGAATCAACGGGTTCTTTTAACGGCTGATACTGCTGAGGGTAGCAGACGGGTGCAATAAGAGTACTCTTATTAGATGTGAATATATATTTTATTCTTGACTGTTATTCGTAAGACAGCTTTGACGCGACTGACTTACGGAACGGTAAGGTATTCAGCCGAAGCTCGTGAGATTCAAATATTGTGTTTCGATTGAAGTGTGTGTGCAGTGTGAACCGATTATAAAGCCGAATTATCAGAAATGACCAAATAAGGTAATGTTTAGCTCTCTGTGTACGTTCGCACCCATTCTTTCTCCGGTACGTATTAGACGAAGGGGGAACTTTTTTATTATTATAATTTATTAATTAATACAGCATTGATTGTTTTCAGAGGTAAAGTAATATGATAGCGTTAATCTTTTCATTGTCACTAAAAAAAATTTTTTTTTTTTCAATTTTAATTACTCTAATTATATTTAAAATAATCATCTCAGATATTGATATTGTTTCGATGCTTAATAATTATTTCAGTTAGGTTGATGACTAACAATTAGTTAATTTTAAACGATTCAATTTTTAACTTTAACTAATTATTTTTGAAACACAAACTTAATTTATTAACTTTTTCTCTAGTTAAAAATTTATCCATATAAAAAAATTACTAAAAAATACATTCTCACATAAACAATAATATTTTTTGTTTATTTCATATAAACTTAATTTACAAATAAAATATTAAATTTATTTGGTAATCCACAATGTCCACATTATAATGTTTTGAGTAATCTTACTTTAAAAATTTACGAATTTTTAAGATGAATAATGTTTCAAAATTAATTTTTAATTTAATTTAATCTTAATGTAACTTTTAGCTAGTTAGTTTTTGTTCGTATAACTTTTAACGTAACTATTTTAATTTTATAAGCTATTAACTCAATTTAGATTAAAAAAAATATATATTAACTTACCCAGCCCTGTCAATTACCATACATAAATAATTCATCCGCAATAAATATCTATTTAATTAATTTACAACAATTGCACAATAATTAATCTGACAAAATGAAAAGAAAAATAATACGAGTAGATAATACTACAGTCGAAATGGAATTCATTCGACAAAACTCAAACATTAATGGACGTGGCATAATAATAATAAGAAAATAATTTTGTGTACTATGTTCAAATAAATTTTCTATTATGAGGCTCTCTTGAAGTCTAACACTCAAAAAAATATTTTGCTGATGTAGGTAGATTTCTAAGTTTCACAACAAAAATTTAGCACTGTTTTTTAATCTTATCTAAAATATCGTTTGTTATAAAACTAAATTTCTAAAAACTTCTAAAAAATTTAGATCTCATTGCCAATTTACAGTTAATTATTTTATACAAGTATAATTGGCCTTAACATGAAAATGCGGCGTCCAGAAAAATTTTCTTTTTATAATAAATTTCATAAACAGTTCAGATATAAATTCTCTGTTATTTAGACTGGTTAAGTGCCAAACATATGCGATACTACAATATTTGCTAACAAATGTCTTCGATGAGGGATCGTTCCAAGCAACGTGTCGTCGAATCTGGACGAAACGCGAAGGACATTAGACACGGGCGATCGACCGGCGTTCGTCGGAACGATTGCTCATTGCGAAATTCGGCAACTCTCAACACTCATTCACACGCGAAATTCGCCCGGCATGGGTAGAAAGAACGCGGAAACGCGGAGCGATCGCAGCTCGCCCGACTCAATCGACACATTTGATACTCGCACTTGCGAGTAAGCGCGAGACGACACGCACTTGTAAGAAGCTTTTTCTACGAGTGTCGAATACGCGATTGATATTCGTCACAAACACTGACAAAAACACATTTCGACAGTGATCGACCGCGATCAACCAGCACACTAATAACGTTCGTAACCTCACTTCAGCATTTCCGACGTGCCCCGCGCAAAAATACGCCAAAAAGTACGCAGCGGCGCCACACAGTTATGGCGGACACGCCGAGCGTTACGCGAGTATCATAAACAAGCGGGGTCACCTACATCAATAGATTTCGTCTGTGTTCTTCAACGCTCGATGTTATTCGACATTCCTTGATGCTGCATGTAAACAGACGACACCTCGGCACCCCCGAGCGAGCACACGTCACGAAACGTTGTTACGAAACGAGTGTCTTCGATGAAGGAACATTCCGACGACGGTACGTCGAATCCAGACGAAATACGAAGCGACAGACACTGGACACGGGCGATCGTCCAGGCCGTCGGACCGATTACTCATTGCGGTATTTGGCAACTTCCGACACTTACTATGTCTATTTGAAGACTCATAAAATTTTTGAAAAGCTTTTTTTTCCTTCTTTAGAATAACTCTAGTTTGAGCCTCTACTTTTTTATATTCAAAAAATTCTTCTCTTGAAAATTTATATTGTAAAGACAACCACTTCGCCTTTTTAATTCTAATCGCCCTATCACAGTTTTCATTCCATCATATCGTTGGTGGTTTCTTACTTTTTGACTTATTTCGATTAGCAATGTCTATTTTCTTTTCTTTCTTTTTAGACATTCAACCGCTTGTGCTATTTGACTAAGCATAAATGAGTATCTTTCACTGACCGTCGAATTTATATTCGATAGAGTTAAAATTATTATTAAGCTCCCAAAACTCATGAAATTTTGTCCAGTTAATACAATTTTCGTTAAACTTGTGTTGAGATTTTTGAGTATGTATTCACTCTCCACATCTAAATTAATTGAAATAGGGTAATGATCACTTCTCCAATTGTTATTACTTACAGACTACTCACTGCTCAAAACTAGGGCAGGGGAAACAATTGTTAAGTCTATATTTGATTTTTTAAAATTAGGTCCTGATACATGAGTATGGTTGCCGTTATTTAAGATTATAAAGTCCTCTGGGTTTGTGATATTGTATACAATACCACAGACTAAATTACCATTATGGCAGTTGTGATCACTCCCCCATGACTTGTGGTGAGCATTCAAATCCCCCCCAATACAAAATGTATCACTATATTTTTTAACTGCCTCTAAAAATTTTTTCCACTCATTACTAGATAAATTGTTACCTCCTGTTGGAGATCTATAGCAGTTTACTATTAATAGATCACCCGTTGTAGTAGTTAGCGAAATATATCCTATTTCCAGAGCTTTGGGATTAAAGTCTAATTTGATAGTTTTAAAAATCATATCTTTATTAATTAAAAAAGCTAAATCGCCTCTATTATTGTGCAATCTGTCAAATCTAACCGTTTCAAAGCCATTTATGTGAAAATCCGGTAGGTCGGGTTTCAAAAAAGTTTCATTAAACATAAGGATGTCCCATTCATGCGCAAATCTATTTAATTCATAAATTTTACCCCTTAGTCCTCTGCAATTCCATTGTAATATTTTTAAATTAACGCGATTATTCATACTTCACTTATATTGATATTTATTTCAAATTACTATGTAGTTCTTTTACTTTTGTTGGTCTTTGGTAGGTTCTAACTGACTTTGGAGATTTATTTGGAGGTATAACTTTTGTTTGCACTTCTTTCTTCATTACCGTGTGTTCTGGTTTGTTGGATATATCCTTGAGAATGACTCGTTGGCTCCAGACATTTTGTATATGTTGTAAGTGGTCTTCCATTTTTGCAGAGTTATCTATCTTGTTTGTTTGATCGCTGTTCGCCTAAATAATTTTCCTACCGCTGTTACCATGGCTACTCCATTTGCTGAGTGGATAGATTCTCGGCTTCCAATAAAATCTTCACAATTTTCCATTTGATATTTATAGAAATTGGTATATTTTTCCTGGGGTTTGGGTACTGTAGGTAAAGTCTTTCTATTTTTAACTACTTCACTGTATGAAGTATGTATTTTACTTTGGAGATTTGGAAATTCCTCAGGTCCAGATTTAAGTCTTTTTTGGGCGGGATGAAAAACTAGTTTCCTAGCGTCCCCCATGGCTAAATTTTCATATGCCATCAGTCTCTTAACTTCATACTCCATCCGATATATAGGACAATTTCTATCAATGGCAATATGTTTCCCATTGCAGTTAAAACATTTGAGAAAACTTGTACCGCAATTATCTTGCGTAATCTCGCCGCACATATTGCATTTTGCCTCGCTTCTGCAATTCGAACTTGTGTGTCCCAGTTTGAAGCAGTTATAACAGACGATACGTAGGGTCATATATGGATCAACTTCAATTTTGATTTTATATAAATTTACTTCACTGGGTAATTTTTGACCCGAGAATGTAATAACCACTGATTTGCTTTCCACTTATTTCGGATCGTTCTCCTGCCTATTAGGATCTCGGTTTCTTCTGTTGAGTCTTCTTACTCCCAGTATTCGATGAACACACTCCATTTCCTCCAAAATCTCCTCTTCTGAGATATCCTCGTATACCTTTAATAATGCCTCTTCTTATTAATCTAAAGCTCGGGATGAAAGCTTTCAGTTTATTAGTTTCTAACATTGGATCGTCTAATAATTAATTAGCCTCGTGTAAGTTTTTGAAATTGATGTCTACTCGAGATTTAGTTTTGTTATATTCTATGATATTGTATTTTTTGCAAAACAGTTTCCCTATTTTATATGGGCTTACTTGTGGATAGTAGAATTTTCCATTGCTCTCTATTGCTATTGACTGAATCCATACTGTGAATGGGCCTTTATTGTCTTCTTGAAAGTATTTAATAATTTGAGACGGGTTTTTTTGCTTTTCTTGACTCCACTGAATTTGATCCTGTATGATGATTTTCTGAAGAGTCATTCCTCGATTTCTTGTAGTATGTATCCTCCTCCGTATCAGAACTTTTCCTTTTATTATTTACAGATGTCGACCAGTCCATGCTTTCCTCTTGTGACACAGTTGCAGATAGGTTCATTGTTGAAAATACCTCTGGGCCTCCCCCGCTGTTATGGGGGAAGGCGACGTTCACGTGGATGAATTTATTCACTTTTAGGTTAGGCTTTCACTTGCGTTGATAAGCTTCCGCCCGGCTGGGCTGGGCGGGTTATAATAATTAGAGACGCTTTTGTCGACTAAAAGCGTCTCAAGTTTATCTACTTAAGATGTATTTCTCTCCAGGAAAATTACTCGATCCGGAAAGTTTTCTGACTCGTCCATCTACCGCGTGCTCGATCCGAGACCCCCAGGGGGGGACAAATTTGATATAGTATTTTGGCGCCATCTAAGGAATGTTACCCCAAAAATTGGAACTACGTAATCAAAATTCCAATATGGCCGCCATCTATCTCGCCCGTGGCCTGATGGGCCTAATCTCGTCAGATCTCGTTATATAGCTAGTGCGACGTCGCACTAGCTTAGAATTAAAAACACAAAATGCCTGATTTAAAAACACAAAAATTATATAATTTTTAGGTTTTTAAAACAGGCATTTTGTGTTTTTAATTGTCTACTTTAAAAACACAAAATGCCTGCTTTAAAAACCCCAAAATTATATAATTTTTAGTCGTCCTTTTTAACGCTTGATATTTCGGTTCGCGAGGCAGAGTGGCACTTTTTTCTGCCAGATTCGTTTGTTTCGTGCAAAAATGACATCGATTGAGCCTAAGTTTATCAAAATCGGAGTGGAGGAGCCTAAACTGAATAATTACCCATTGTATCGTTGAAGCATTTGTGATTTGAAAGCTCGTCGTTGTTAATTCGGATGAATCGTCTCGATAGTGTGACAGAATTTACCATCGGGCGGGAACCTGGATAACAACGGCGACAGATTCGTATCGTATCGTCCTTGCCTTCAAGAAAGAGGACAAAAATATTAGTGGTAGCAACAGTTCCAGTAAATAATAAATCGAATCCTCATTCTGCTGGAGATTCTGTGTTTGCTGTTGATAAGAAAAATGGACAAGAATATAAGAAGAAGCAAAGCACAAAAGACCTATTTAACGTGCATGACTTTGATATAACACTCGATTTGGAAGTTCCTATTCCAAATAAGTAATACGTAAGAACGTATTATGATTATAAATTTTTGCTCGATTAACAAAGAAAACGAGTTACATTGCGTAGGTTACATTACTTTCCCCATAACAGCGGGGGAGGCCCAGAGGTATTTTCAACAATGAACCTATCTGCAACTGTGTCACAAGAGGAAAGCATGGACTGGTCGACATCTGTAAATAATAAAAGGAAAAGTTCTGATACGGAGGAGGATACATACTACAAGAAATCGAGGAATGACTCTTCAGAAAATCATCATACAAATTCAGTGGAGTCAAGAAAAGCAAAAAAACCCGTCTCAAATTATTAAATACTTTCAAGAAGACAATAAAGGCCCATTACATATATTTATATAATTTATATGATTTTACTTCTACGTAATCCTGTTAGCGTTTTACCGAAGTCCATTAATAACATCAAGGATACAGGACTCCGTCGATCGTTAAATTTCGAAGATTACAAAAAGAAAGATTTTATCTAACAGTTCGTACGTCTTAAGTATCGTAATATGTGAAAAGTCTAAGTTATCGAAGTTGTCTTGTACTAAAATGTAAGACATCACCTCATCTATGGAATGCCCCGTTTAATGACAAAAACAGGTATACATTCTTGTAATTATTGACTGATAATCTACATTATTTAACATTTGCAATGTTACTACTGATAGCGAAATCATCTGTTTAATACGTTGACTGTGATAGCAGTTTGCTAATTTTATACACCAAGATGAACTATTACTGTATTATAGTTACATAATAAAAAAAAGGAATTAACGAAACAAATTAAACGATAACTAATGACTTTTAGAATTTTATAATCTGATGTTATATTAATGATTAGATCCACGTATGGATGTGATAATTTATGTAAGGTACATCGAAATTATTGCTGACTTATTCGGATGTGTCTTATGCTTTGGAAGAAATTTGCGATGCTTTAATTTATTTATTTACTATATGAAGGAAAGAATTCATAAATATAACCAGCGTTCATGACATTCATGACATTCAACGTATTATTACAAATGGTTTTAAGAAGGTTTCAACGAATTGGTTCCTATTCTGTACTCCAAATATAAATAAAATATAAGAAAAAATATTGAAAAATTGTGTACTTTTATTTAAAAAAATAATTTATTAAAAATATTAAAAATTAGTAAAATTCAGAACCATTTAGCTATATACAGTAAAGATAAGAACCATAAAAGGTCTCGCATTCTTA
>QKQZ01001986.1:12504-96045 GCA_003595255.1 Solenopsis fugax | reverse complement strand
AGGGAGGAGTGTTCCCGCATTACAAATTTAATCTTACAAATGGATCCGAAAACTTGGAAACAATGGAATATATGAAATGCGGCCGCGTATATCATGCCCGTGGAGACGCGGGGTGGTTCCGACGGCAATATTGTCAGGGCCGATCCATATTCTCCGAAAGCGCGACGGCGAGAGGACCGTCGGGGGTCGAGGGGGGGCGAAAGTGGTTCCCGCCCGGGATGGGGCAGAATGGGCGAGCGGCAAAACATGCTCCTGGCACGACAAGAAGCCGCGCGTGGAGGTAGACGCACGGTTCCTGTCGCATTCGGATCGTGTCGTGCAAATGCCGGTATAAGCAGGCCCGTTTCTTTGTTTCCTACGAGGTAAGGATGATTTTTCCCTCAAAATGCGATCGCCAGGGCTTCATCGCGAAGATTCTATCTGAACGATCAGGCGCTATTGAGATATCAAATGCGAATTTGCGCCATTAAAGTTCTCTCGACGTTATGTGTGCTTTAATTTATTATATAAGATTCTCGGCACATACACATACAAAGGTAATGTATTTTTATTTATATAAAAAAGGAATTTATAATGTTCTTATGCATTATTATTACTATTTTCAAAGATAAAGGTTACTGAAATGTTTATACTGATCCTACTTCACATAAGATTACGATAAAATACATAGTTCTAAATGTTATAATAATGTAGAGAACTTATTTTCTTTCATAATTCAAATAAATATCATTAAGTATTTGATCAATAACTAATAAGAAAAGGCCTCCAACTCGAAAATTCAAAAAATTATGAAACTTTGGCAGTATATTCTGACGTGTAGTAAACAATTCTTTTTACTGTCCTAAAGAGGTAAAATGAACGCCTGAAGATTAGCTTATTTTTTATTTTTATTTTATTCATCAACAAAGAGATGGAAAATTTTAGAAAGAAAATTTATTTCTTTTAATAAGATTTATCGATTAGGAAACTTAAAAAAATTACACAAAATATATAAACAAAAGCAGGACCAATATATTCTCAATATTCTGATATTTTTATCAACAAATAACTTTTAAACAATTATTTAGTTTCCTAATTGATAAATCTTATTAAAAGAAATAAGTTTGCTCTCTAAAATTTTGTTCTATCTTCTTTTGTTGGTGAATAATAAAATAAAAACGAAAAATGGGCTAATCTTCAGAGGTTGGTTTTATTCCTTCAGGGAATTCGGCAGCATAAAAAATTGTTTATTACATGTCAGGATACATATCCTCTCTGTACTGCCAAAATTTCATAATTTTTTGAATTTTTCCGAGTTGGTTGAATTTTTTTCTCCTTGTAAGTGAAAAATCGCAATTAAAGCTAACAAATTAATCATAATTTAGACTGAAGGAATGCCTTGAGCACAAATAGCGTTTTAGCTTTATCAGTGCTTCAGATGGTCTTCTCCTCTAAATAAATCATTATGAAAATGGGGAATATTGCAAGCCCATATGAATATCCATATTCATTTTCCGTCAGATTATTATTTTAATTATATTAAATTTAATTAACGAGATTATACGTAATGTATAATATGTATATTTTATGTGTAATTACAAAGTAATTATGATAGAAAATGACTATGGATACTCATATATGTTTACAATATTTTTATAAAGTTTATGTTTATATTAATCCACAACAATAAAAGATATATACGGCGGAAAAATAATGTGCAGCAGAAACTGATATCCAAAGCACTTTATATTAAGATTATTTCATTCGTTATCTCTCATCCAATAATTAATAATGTCGGACACGATGAATGGTGAATCGTATTACAGCGATCATCTCAATTCTAGCCATTATATAAAATTATAAAAAAAAACTGTGATTAATAAAACTCATAAAAATAGCGATTAATTTCATCGAGGAAACTCATTGCAATTAAATCACGGTATCCATTCAGCGCGACATCCGCAGAGGAATCTGCGTTCGAGAAGTTTGTGTACCGAAGTACCTGTCTCGTGACTCGAGGAAGGGAAGATCCCGGGGTGGTTTTCTCGGTGCCCTCGGCTTCGTGTATCTACCAACCTACATCGGCGGTTTCCTTCCTGCGGGACTCCCGCCTGCGGTGTCCCGCGGGGAATACATACCAGCTCGACGATTCACAGGAGTGTGACTGGGCGAGTCCCAGGAAGCGTGTGCTTTGCTAACGATGACAAACTGCCCCGCTCTAAGACGCCATATTTATGCTAATCTCGGCGCAAGGGTAGAGAGCCCGCCGCCTCGAACCTACGAATTTACTCGCGTCCTTCTGCCCCTCCTCGACACTTCCCGTCGCTCCCTTCCCTTCCTTCCCGCCCTTCGGAACGTCGGAACGTTCCGCACCGGCGATTTTACGCGACGTCGAAAATTTGGTGAATTACGGATTTCGCGAGCGCACGAGTTAAGTTCTTGTTCGTCTTCGCTTCGTCACTTGCGAAGCAACTCTCCCAATTTAGTTAAAAGTTAATTAAAAATGTTGAAGGTCTCTTTATGGGAATTAATCAGAAATTGAAGTCGTTATTAAATTTAATTTTAATCGTTATTAAAAATAATTGTCATGTTACAGACATATACAAGATAATCCTTATATCTATTTCGAATATATCTAATTACTAATATTGTAATTAAGTGCACCAATAACAATTATTGTTCTATGCATTATTGTGTTCCTGATACTGATAAATCTCTTCGTATGACTCACAGAGAATTATTGTGCACATTTTCTCGGAATGAGACCTTCTTTCTTATTCGAAAAGATTCGTTCGGTGCACGTTATTACGATCGGCTATTGCTATCGTCACCAATCTGCTAAAACGCATCGCCATACTTCATAAACACCCCTGCGAGCCGTAAGGCATATTACAGTCCAGGAGACGAAGAGGGTTGACATTACTTTTCTATTAGAGTGATTGAATCAAACCGCGTAGAATCGATGTTATTCCACGTGCGAGGCTTGATATTCCGAACTATTTAACTAATATTTAAATTCGTCATCACAAAGAAGAATTTACTGAAGTATCGAAAAATTTAGTTAGGTACAGATCTAAAAATAATTTAAAATCTAGAAATAATTATGCAGCTCAAACTGGTTGCTAGAATGACAAAACTTTTTGCATTTATCATAATGTTGAGCGTCTCATATAATTATTTTGTTGAGCTAACAAAACTTTTCAGATCTGTTAATATCTAGTTAAATTTGTAATATATTTAAAATTAATTATCTAGTTAATTTCTAGTTAATATTTAGTTAAATTTTTAGGTACATTTAGATAAATGAGCATAGTGATACAAATTTTTCTCTCTCTCTCTATTTGAATCATTAAATGTTATTCTAATCTAGTATTTACATCCTCAACATTGCAAATCATACAATTTATAAAAATTCGCAATCATACAATACATCAAATCCTTTTCGCATAAAATGCAAATTTGTTAATTAAAGAAGCATGTCGAATTTTAAGAAATATTAAGATATATTTAGATACGTTTCTTAGTACATTGAATTTTAGAAAAAACAATTTTTCATAAAAGATAAAATGATGACTATTATTTTATTAATTAGAAAATGCTTACGTTTAAAAATTCATGAACAAATATTCATTGTATTTCATCTAATTCGAAATAAAATACTAAAATTTTATAATATCAAATAGCAACTGCAATTGAAAAGCGGTTAATGCCGCGTTAATAAATTTAATAACTCCGTGTTATAACAACTCGCTTTATTAAATTCAGTAAATCCGCGATCATATATTTAATAACTTGCATTATTAAATTTAGTAACGATGCGTTAATTTGATAACTCGCGCTATAATAAATTGTGTTATTAGATTTCGTAATTCTATGGGAAAATATATCACTTTTATAATCGTACATTTTAATAATTCATTTCATTAATATCATGTTAATTAAGCTAAATGTGTTAATATTTTTTATTCACTGTTTTGGTGGCTCCCCGTGTTCCGCGTTATTAAGTACCGAAATCTGTCGATGGCTCGATAGCCACTGACGTCTTCAAATAAAATCACAGCCGTCTTTCGGTCTCCTTCCGATTCTCGTCTACCCTCGAGGGAGCGTTTACCGCGGATAATTCATATTTATGACCGAACGCTCTATCAACCCCACTTGCCTCGTATACATTTAATTGAGACGTCCGTGTCGGAGGCAATAGGGTGCGAACCCCGTTGTCTCAGGGGGTCGTGAACACAATACTCGTCGCGCACGGGGCACGATGGACTTTGTGCTCGATTCTCAGGGCTGTCGTTAGCGGTCGGTTCAGATATTCCTGACACGCGAGCGTGTTCGGTATCATCATTGTTTGGGATCATTGCGGTCATACTGTGAAGAATTCGTATCTATAAGATTAGCATTCTATTTATCAGAATTTTGATATAATTGATTTTTGCGACAACAATTTTCTGATACATTTCAAAAAGAATTTTAATGCTTAAATGATAAAAAAAAAATGAAATGCCCGTGTTACATTTTTGTTACATGGAAACTAATAAGTAATCGTAATTAAGGAAATATATCTGATTAATAGCCTTGCTTTGATTTAATTTGGAGTAACATCGTAATAAATCGTTCGGCACGTGATTGTATAAACAGACGACATGCAACAGCAAATAGTTAAATCGTAACTCTTCGGGGAGCTTGTTTTCGATATTCTGCCGTCGATTTCTCTCTTCTGACTTGCCGGTGGAAGCAAAGATTTGTCGCCGTGATGGTACGGCCGCCGCAGTAGCCGGTAATTTTTTTCTTCGGCTGTTATTTTTCCGGCACGGCTTGTAATTCGAAGGTTGTAGCGAGTAGTAAATTTTCTGCAAGGCAATACCGATAAACGAGATCGTGCCCGCGCCGCCGTCGACCCAACCCGGACAGACCCACTTAGTTTTTAGAGAATGCCCTCTCGCGTCCACCGGCCCCTCGAGTATTAAATACTAATTCCATTAAAGCGAGGAAGGGTTGCGCGCCCATATCTCTGACCCATATTTCATACCAAAAGCTTTTCAATCTGAGAAAATACTTATGGATCCGCCGTCGTCCCTCGTAGCGTTCGCGGCGAAAATATGGAACGTCGCTACTCAACGGAGAAAACGCACTTTGCGACGACAGATTCATAAACGGAGGGAAGCTTATTTGTCTCTATTTTTTTTGCTTGAAAAACATTTGCAAAATAATCCGCTGTTTCTTATCAAAAAACACAAGTACACGGAAAAAAAATGATTTTGTTGAGGAATCTAAAAATTTAACTAAATACATTTTGTACTCTTGAAATATTTATGAACAACGTTCAAGCGTGATTAGCAATGCTGAAAATGTTTTGACATTCTAATAATCAGCTTGAGCATCAAAGAACAAGACAAATGTGTATATTTTGCATAGGTAAAGGCTGGTTTTTACACGGAAATAATTTTGCAAAAATGTCTAAAATATTATTTGTTATTAGATTGTAAAAAGTTAAGTAAGATATCTTATATAATTCTTTCACAGTCTAACAATAACAAATAACAAAGTATTTTTACACCTTTATCCAGCTAAATTTTTAGACACTTTAGCAAAATCATTCTTTTCATGTAAAAAACAAGTTTTTATCTATGTAAAATATACATATATTTGTTCTATTCTTATTCTTATTTTTATTTTCATTCTTCTTTTTATTCATAAAATAAATTGCATCCTGTTTCTAACTTTCAAATTGTTTATTGTATTATTATTTTAAAAACACATGAAAATGGAGCTATGATGATAGTGTATATGATGTGTAAATGTCCGCCGTGCTCGAATCTACTAAATTTACAACTAGAGGAAATTTTCTTCAAGTCAAAAACTAATTGTTTGAAGTAAAAATATTTGTGCATTGCTGTACAGTTAAAGTTTTTTTATTTGAAAAATTTTTTGGTTATTCCTTTTATTAGAATTAAAGAAATGATTTGGTTGTGCAATGCAAATCTTTTTTTTAAATGAAAGAAATATATTTTTAAAATCTGAGCAATTAAATTATTTCTTACATTTCTATCAGTACTTTCTTTGAATTAAAAAATTATTTGTTTAAATTAAACAAATAATTTATTTATTTTGAAAAAAGCTAACAACGTCATTTCTTGAAATCAAATAAATTTTTATATTCCTCAAAGATATTTTCACTTCAATTTAAAAAATCAAATTAAGGTACAAGTCTGTCATTCCTGTAGGAAAATGATCTGCCCTCGTACATATTGATATAAATATCATTTATTTTCTTTAACTATGAACAAATTTCCTCGGAAAAAACTTTCCAAGTGAATTAACATTTTAGTAATTTTCTGTCAGGACTAGTTTTAATATATCCAAATTTCTAATGATATATGCACCTTTATATCAAACATAAAAGTGCGAAGCTTCCTTAGAGCATCTATCATGTCCAATCGCAACGCGTTAATTCGACTAGCGGGAATAAATCCTCGAATTGCCAAAGTATTTGGTCGGTTACTCTTATCTGCGACACGGCGTATAATGCCAACTATGAGATCGGCCGTAACTCAGGCTCGATTAAGTCGAATACTCAAACTACACGCCAGAGATTGGCTAAAAAGCGGCGGTTTTCGGACGGCACTTCGCCGTTGCTCTTCGATCGCGAAGTTCTTGCCGAGGCAGATAAATGCGAGCGATTCGCCGCCGCGCGCTCGATGCAATCACGTAGAAGGCCGTGATAACGGGTTATTCAATTATCGGGCGATTCGCGCGCGGTAATGGGGAACGATCGGCCGCGAACGGCCGGCCGATCCGGGATCGAAGATTACGGGAGCCAGGATAATAAAAGTGTCCTGGATCAGGTCGCGTCGCCAACTTCCGTCGGACACACTTGCCGTCGTTGCCTTTTCTTTGCTCCTCACGACGTAGTCGCGCTATCGGCACCTACTACGAGGGCGGAAAGTTTCGTTTCAATTACTTGGAGAACCGTCCAGAACTACAGCGTGATAACTCAGACAGATACATGGCTTCAATCGCTAAAAGGTCCTTCGATGGTGACGCGAGTGTCCTCCAAGTGAGAATTCGATGACCAATGTCATTTTATGAACATATAATAATGTAATAACTTACTACAAAATACCTCTTATATTAATAAATACCTCATAAATTCCTCAGAGTTACTATCCTCTTAGTTTAGCTACATTTTGAATATATTTTTAGATATATAGTAGATATATAAATAATTTCTCTTTTCTTCGTTCTTCTTTCAAAATTTTTATTTAAAAAGTTACATGCATCTTATTATGCTGTTGCGATATTTTTGTTCAAATCTTCTACGTAAAAAGTCTATATAAATAGAAATCCATAAAAATAGAAATAATATTTTTATTTTCTATCGAACATATCGAAATCCGTATTTTTAAGAAACTCTTATAATTCAAGACTTTGAAATTATTTTAATTAATACATTACATTGCAGATGTTTAAATATTTCTCGTACATATTATATACAAGGCAGGAAAAATACTAATAAATTAATAACGAAGCTATTGTAATGTTTTCTTTGCAATGACATTTTCTGTTTAGAATTAAAGACTCAAGGCCATGATTCTAGCGAGGCATTCGCGAATCGAGTAACTACCGTCGATGGTACTTCCATATTCGTCGGTGTAATGGTGTAACCAAACGGTTCCAAGTCACCGCGAATCGCATCCAGCTCGGTTTTAACTCGCCCACGCTTCTGCTTGACACATCGAGGGTTGGGTGGTCAATGAGCGCAATAAACTCATTCGTCGGTTTACCGTGAATCGCTTTATAACCATCAGTTATGGCGGCACCTATTTCTACCCCCCTGCAGTAACCACCTCTTCCTCCTCCTACACTCGACCGATTTCGTCGTTCTCTCTGGTCTGCTTCCTCGAAAGGGGGAGAAACTAGTTACCGAAACTGCGCTAGTTTAAATTACGAGCCGCGGCGCCTTCACGATATATTTTTAAAGGACGGTCGTCCACCATCCTACCCTCACTCTCCCCGCAGTCGCCACGGTACGAAACCTTGAGTACTCGCAACTCCGCGGCTGATGACATCGAGTACTTTATTTCTTTCGAGCGAGTCGCTCGTTTCAGTACCTACTCCTTCCGATCCTTCTATTTCCCACTCCCACCTCTCTTCGCTACGACAACGTACTGCTTAACGGCAAACTTTCTTTGTGGAAGTTCCGGGAGACGACGGTACGGCGACGATAACAGGGTGAAAAGTTTGAAAGTGTTCGAAGATTATGTGATACGGTTTTCTATTGGCCCGTGACAATAAAGCGCGAGGCGGGCTGCTTTATGCCGGCGTTCGAAGAATCGGCGGGGGTGCGAGGAGGGGTGTTTGGATCAAAAATTGAGATTGCTGATATTTGTTGCCGCTACATGGAATTACGGGCATTGCGTGTCGCCCGCGATCCCTGATTAACGACTATTGTAATAGGTCATTAGCCTCATTGTTAGCACGGTATAAATTATACGATAGGACTACGTCAACTATCAATATTTAGATTTTTATTTTCAATATAAATAAAGATAATATAAATGTAAATTATTCTCAGTTACTTGATTGGCAATTCTATGTTCGATTATTTAAAAAACACATTAAAGAAAGAGAAATTTTTTTATGTACATGTTTGTGTATGTACATTTATGTGATAATTTACACATACATATGTATAGTATGCTTTTCTTATTGACATTGAATTTAATTTTAACGGAAGAAAATTTTAGAAAATGTTATTATTTACACTTTACATTATAATATTCGATGTTGACTATAATAATTAAATTCAACAATAAAATTCTATAAAAATTCAAATATAATCGCAAGGAATGAGTAACTTTCGAGTAGCGTTATTAGGAAAAGAGAAACATTTTTAAATATTTTAGAACGAGTTTAACTAAAAGCGTATTAAAGTTGGTTTCTTCTTACGTCAGTGCGACAAACTATATACGTTCATCACACTGTTGCGCATTTGCTATCACTTTCCGCAGTTATCTTCCGCTACCTCGGAAAGATTCTCGAGAGATTCGTGCAGGTGCGACGACTCGTGGATGGATCGTGGATCGTCTCATCTGCCCCTTCTCGCTCCTCTCTCCCCCATCCTCCCCTCCTATCAATCTCGCGCAATCGTTCCCTCTCGCTTGGACATTTACATGGCAATAGCTGGTGCACCTACACCGTCGGTCGGGGTGGTGCGCCCCGAGGCCAGAATTGAAACCACCTCATTACCACGGCGGACCGTGGAGGTTGCGGGAGTTTGGGGGGGTCGGAGGGGGACAGGCGGGTGCGCTCTGGATGAGGCGGCTGCCGGAGAATCCGTTTTGCGAATATTGGAGGTAATGTCGCGAGCGGTTTTATACAACACCCGTTCCCGCCCTTTCCAAAGCCGCCCTCTTTCCGCCTTCCCTTTCCGTCTACCCCGCCCTGCAGCCGCCGTGGCACCTCTACCCCCGTATTACAGGGATCCTGATGAAAAATGGAAATAGCAAACCCGTCGGTCTTCCCGCCGACGTCGTTTATATTTAAGCGGCTAAAGAATTTTTTCCTCGGGCGGTGCGCAAGCGGAAGCTAAATATACTTGTCGCCGCCTAACCGGAAATCCTTACGAGATTAAAGCTTCTGCGTGAAAGAAAGTACCTTTCGAGTTACGCCACTTATATATCTTATTGTTAAAAAAAAGGTTTCTTTTGTTCTTATCTAAACAACAGATTTCTCAAATAGCTATATTATTTTCGTTCTACAGGAAACCTAGATTACACAAAAATATTACGCGTATGAGTAAATACATTTCTATTTGTATAATTAACAATTAAATTGTTAAATGTGTAAATTAATTAATTAAATACAGCTACACTGTAATTTTAGAAAATAATTATAATTTGAATTCTACGAAGCATCTAATAAACTCATTTTGTCGGAATAAGAATTAAATGAGCTGATAAGCTGATAAGATCATAAATGCTCAATTCAGAGTTTTTAATTGATGAGTGAGATTAGTCTTGTCTTTTGTCTAATGGAACTAAAACACTAAAACATTTCGTAGGAATTAATTGCAATTTTAATATTAGCGAAAATTTTGTGGGTTGGGAAGCCACACAAGGAAATGTTCCAAGTCTTTCGTTGCTTACCGGAAGGCAGCGGTCGGGCGAAGGCATTGGCGGGAGCGGAAAGAGCCGGAGAGCAGATGACACGTTCGTCCGGGTCGAGATAAGAAAACGACGGGTCGTAACACGAACACGAAGATGCCCGCATTACGAAACACGGCGCAGCAAACGGGCAATCGCCTTTACGACGCTGTGACACGGGGGTCGGATTTCTCTACGCCCCGCGCATAACAACGGAGAGAGAGCCCGTTAGCCGCGAGAAAGGGCAACAAGGGGGTGGGGGTGGAGCGACGCGTTACAAGTTTAATTAAATGTTTGCCATAACGCCCCTATTAAAGGTTGCCGAAGAAAGCACGTCTGGATCTCGGAGTTTTAGGGTTGAACCTGGAATAGCGCCGCCTCTCGCTCACTTTACATCGCGAGCTTGCATGCTCTGCGACGTTATCGATATAGATGGACCAACAATCGCTCGATTTTATAAGTAATTATGTAAATCGAACCCTCTCAGAGCGCAAATTGCAAATTCTATTACGTTACCAATAAAATTTTGATAGAAGAACGGAGATACTTACAATGAATTACTGATTTGTAACGCGCAAGGAGTTACTGACAAAATCAGTCAAGCACTCATAATTGAAATTAATTCTAAATCAATTTGAAATCAGAAATCAAATTGAAATCACGTAGTTAAACATGAAATCACTTGAAATCATTTAAAATCACTTGAAATCACGCGAAATTGTTTAAAATCATTTCAAATTTATAAAAAATTGAAATCGCTTTAAATTCACACACTGAAAAAAAAGTCTGGTTATAACTACCAAATGTATAGTGAAATAGTATCAATTAAATATTTTGTCAATAGAACCAAAAATAATTTTATTTTACTAAATGTTTAGTAAGTATTATCAAATCTGGTATAAGTTACTAAATATTTAGAAAAGTAAAATTATTTTTGGTTACATTGACCAAATATTTAATTGATACTATTTCACTATACATTTGGTAGTTATAACCAATCTTTTTTTTCAGTGCATTGAAATTGCATGAAATCACAAGAAATCGGAAATCAAGCACCCTATTCGAGAGTAACACGTACGTATCACATGTTAACGAGTACATTTTCCCAAACAAAAGAATATAAGAACAATTATTTTTCCACTTGATAGATTTGTGAAAAATAAAGTCTCATATAGTTCTCCGTTGACATCAAAACTTTTCGGTACACAAAGGTGATGTATCTCTCAACATCATATCTGTGAGCGCGCCAAGTTTCGGAAATATCTAGACGGTAACTCTGTTCGTTCACCGAGAAAGAATGGACTCGCCGTGTCGCAGGCATATTGGTAATCTCGGGCACGGAGAATATTTCTGCCACCTCTTGCCCCCCGGACTCGACAAGACGCTATCGCAGTCAAGATGGCGGAGTCCGTACAGCGTGCTCGATTTTGTGTTAGCATACAAAACACGCCGGACTCGAGAAACCGTTTTTCATTTTTATGACCGCGACGCGAAAGCAGTTTTGAATGCTCGCAATTTGAAAAAAAATTCCATGCATTCTCTTCTCATTCAAACTGATTGACCGTTCACTCTCTTTTCGTATTATATATAATCCTTTACTGTCTTTATGTATTATGTACTTCTTTATATAGTTTTTTTTTTATAAATCTCGATATGAAGCCTTTATCGAACTGCGTTTTAAGTAAAGTATAATTTCGTTCTTTTGCTAAAAATCACGCATATAGAGATTTAAAAAATGAAATCGATTTTCCAAAATATTTAAAAAGTATTTTTTTTTTTTTGAGAAATAAATAAATAGCCGTATTGATAATTTCGGAACATTTTGCGCTGTAAATTTCCAAGACGTTACATTGCGGTCAAGATGGCGACCGGCGTACAGTGTGCTCTACCTTATATTAGCATATAAACTCCTAGCCTCCAGCAAGGGCCACTCGGGCTTTGATTTATGTACTAAATATGCCTTCCTTGCAACCAACCACCGTGGATGCTGTGCACAAGAGGGATCCAACTTCTCCTTGCTGAGTTTCCAGCGTAGACTGGATCCTTCTTGGAATTACGATTTCCGAAGGGATGATTTTTTTAAATTTCACGCAATTTGTTGAAATTTTCATATTTTAACGTTAAAAATTTATAACAAATTTTTTTCAGTGATTTTTTTTTGAGTGCTATCGAATTGATTTATACAATACGTGATATATTTATATATAATATAATACTGTAATTCTCTAACAGCATTTGTTAAATTCTTAAATCTTTAAAAATATTTTGTAACAAAATTATTATTAATAAAAAAAATTGTTTATGGATCTCATTACAGATCGATATTTATTAAATGTTAAGCAAAATAAAATGATGTAGTTGAGCATACAAGTGACAAGAAGCTTTGCTTTTTTACATTAAGAAGCAATATTTCTTTTTTTGGCTGACATTATTGTGTTAAACAATTTTTTTTCATTTTTTATAGAGATTTTAGTGAAAAACATATCATAGAAACGGTTGGATTGACCTGGCGCGGCTCGGCGAGATGCGAATCGCTCGTACGCTACGATAAGTATGGTAATACGTTAGAATTAAAAGTCCGGTTAAGCCGGTAATAATTCAAGATCCGCGGGTGTATCAAGGCGAATAAGCATAAATGAATAATTGCGCGATAGATAATTTAATGTGGCCGCTGCACGTTGCTCTTCTGTGCCGCGCCAGGCCGATTCATCCTCCGGATGCGACTGGAGCTGGACGGTCGTAGGTCGGATCGTTATCGAGCTCAACGTTCTTTCATTCTCGGTGCGCACATGTACACGCGTGACACATAACAATGCAAAGCGTGCATATACGAATTTTATTGTAGCGTGGCATGAGCGGGAATTTATTTTAGTACTGCGAGCCTCGTCATATTATCAGAGCGCTCGGTAACACGGACTAGCGTACACGGAAAAGAACGGCTTTGCTAAAGTATCTAAAATTTAGCTGAATGCAGATCTGAAAATAATGTTGTTAGGCTATTAAATAATTATTCTGGACGCTCAAACTGGAATGGCTGGAATGTCGAAACTTTTCGTAGCATTGCTCATTATGCTTGAACATCCGT
The DNA here is from genome assembly GCA_003595255.1 of Solenopsis fugax. Lineage (NCBI taxonomy): Eukaryota > Metazoa > Arthropoda > Insecta > Hymenoptera > Formicidae > Solenopsis > Solenopsis fugax. The sequence goes on along the minus strand of QKQZ01001986.1, from coordinate 82,836 downwards.
CATAATTATTTTGGAATCTGTATTCAACTAAATTTGTAAGTACCTCAGGAAATTATTCTTTTCCTGTAGTATTAAAAAGTTTATATAGTAATAAACTGTTAGTCTACAGTCGTGATTGTGGAATGGTGATCTGTACAAGGGAGAAATATAAAGAGAAATCACATCACTTTTTACATAAAGATTTATAATTCAGAAATTATGAAAAATATTTCGAAGTTCTTTTCAACATACGAGTAATAAAGTACAATATTTTTCATCTCTTATGTAATTTTTAAAATAATTTTTTGCATCATTATAATTTTTTGAAATGAGGTATTTTGATAAGTTTACAAGTGATGCGATTTAGGAAACGGGTCCCCTCTCTCTTCACACCACAGGTTGCCAAAATCGCAGTGGTTTTCTACAGTTCACGGAGTCTACACTAGCTCGTCCCATTCAAGTAAAACTTCACTACGATAATATCGCAAAATTTTTTTTACAGAAATAACATATTTCCTTTCTATTTTATTAAATCTTATTTTACAGTCTCTAAATTCTTTGAGAGTACGATTCATAGATTCTGGATTCCATTTTCTGTATTTTTTTTAGCATTTCTCATCCGCTGTAAAATAAACAACCATTTATATCACAGCAGCCAAAATCTAAGCAACGTTGTGGTGCGATATACGAGAATATGGCATTTCGCAAGAATTTGTTTAATCTATAGTTAAAAAGAAACTTTAACCATATTAATCTAATTATAACAGTATTGTGATTATTACAAAATTATAAATATTAATATAAACAATCAAGAAGCTCTAACCGTCATCTTATAATTTTTCTATGAATATAAATAATAAAATTCTTTTTGTGCCTAACGTCTCTCTCTCAGTAAAGAATGGAATTACTATTACAGTTCTCAAATAATTCCATAGAAACTGCACAAATACAGCGATTAAATTTTTAAATGATGTTGCAATTTTGGCATCTTATCCTTACATTTAGATTTAAAGGAAAAAGTCAGACTTAGCTAAGCATTCTGAATGAAATATTGTATAAAGATGAGAAAACTCATATTGATGTGCAGCACTGTCCAATAGTAATTTTTGTATGAATTTTTTACAATCCCCAACCATGCACGCTGCTTTTCGTCGATCTTAAAATACAATCATTACATGAAGCTGGGTAATATCACAAATTAAATTGACGAGGAATTTAATAATATGGATACTAAGAAGAAGATAATAAGATTCCTCTTCCCCATTTTGAATTAATAAAAACCGCTTTTGAACTCGATTCATTAAATTGTCGAATTTTCGATTGCCGCTGAGTTAAAAGTTATCGTAGTGGGATTCCTATTTATGTTGGCAATAGATCGCTGAAAGAGAAAGAAACGTGGGTATTCATCAGCTATTACGGGGCAAAACGGGAAAAGGCTTCCGGTAACAACTCCGCTCGAAATGATTTTGCATAGAGGGGTCGCGCGCGCGTGACACGGGCGCGCAATCCCCGTTTTGTAACCGAGTTTGCGAAGTCGTTTATGCATATCACGCAATTTTCTTACGGTTTTGCCGGTGTTAAAATATGTATGGAATTGAGTTAAGCCGCGCCGTGCACAACACAGTCGGCGTGTCCGCCGCGCGGAGAATACAGGCGCGGAAGCTGTTACCGGGCCATTTGCATGGCATCACCACGATTTCGTTAAAATCCCTCCATTCTCTCTGCCTCTCCCTCTGTCTCTCTCTCTCTCTCTCTCCTTCTCTCACCGCAGAACGCCGCGGTAGCGTCTACGTTGAACTCGATTTACCGAGCGCAATCTAAATGCATCCATCACGTTCGTGCGGGGCGATATCACGCTTTATTCTAGCCGGCGTTGTTGAAATTGGATATTCTGACGCCGTCGAAATCCATCGGCGACGTGCAAAACGTCAAGATATCCTCAATACTCTCGGTCGCGGAAAATTCGGCGGGACATCGGGTGCAGTGGACGTCTTCGCGATAACGCGCTTTTGCACTCGGTTGCGAATCCTTTAACAAATCTAGAATATGTTTCTTTATCGAGAAAATGAAACAAGATATGAGTTTTATTATTTATCACAATCTCTGTTTTAATATCGATTTAATAGAAATAGAATGCACCGTCGTATGTTGCAATTGGCCATAGTTATGCAAGAAACGTCCAACCCACAAAATCATAATTTTTTAATTATTGTAATCAGTAAGTGCTCCGTACATTTTTCTATATTAAACAAAAATATCTAAACTTAATATGTGCTTGAAATATATAAAAAACAGTTCCTATTTACATTTTTAAATCATATCAAATATTATTTATATTTTTCTCGAAATAAACTTCGTGTGGATTGAACGTTCCTTGCATAACTGGCCAATTAAAGATGTTTTGGCTATATAAAGCGTCGTCTACAATAGAGACTTAAGCCTTAAGCCGTAAGAAATTGGCCAAACACAATCGATTATTCTTTTATACATCAACTATTATTGGTCAATTTCTTATGGCTAAAGGCTTAAGTCTTTATTGTAGACTACGCTTTAGACGAGCTAAAAGGTATCGAAATCTAAAAACTGAAGGCTTCTCTAGGTTTATTTTTTTTCCTAATCAACAATAAAAATTTTGGTCGCGAATGTTCGAATTTTGGCCCTGAAACTAGCTGCAAAAAAGCACAATGAAAAATTTGATTTATAATGGTTTTTGTAGCAAAAATTACTATATTTTTCTGCATTTTTATACAAATAACTTTTAAACGAGTAAGTGGATCTAAATAAATTGTTGCACAAATATTTATTAGAGTTTTATTAGTGTATGTAAAAATTTTGATTTAATTGGTAATGCTACTTCTCCATCAAATTTGCAAATAAGTAAAACACGATTTTATATAAGAATCAAGAGTAAACAAAGAATTAAATAACTTTTAAACCAATAAGTGAATTGTGCTCTAATTTTACATAGATACCCAAATGTAATACTAGAATATTCTATGAAATTTTTATATTATTGCTAATATTTCGAGACCCATCCTTAAAGATATGCTATTTAAATTCCTATTAAATTATTATATTTAAAATCCTGTCCAAACTCGTGCTTACGACAGATTAGGAATAATCATGTGATTGTGCCAGCTGTCATTCTGTAACTACGAACGAAAGCGAGAGAGAAAGAGATAGGGATACTTAGCAGCGCAATGAAAGTCGCGAAGTTGGAAACACGCCTTGCGACATTCCCGACGCAATATTTCCCGTTTCCGGAAGACATATGCACGACGTGTCGAACAGAACCGACGTTACCCCCTTTTGCATACTCCCATCCCTTTGTGAAATAGGAGCATATCGCCAGAAGTTACGGCATCAGCGAGCCAAAGAACTACGAGGGAACGGAGGGGTTTCGAGGGATGAGACCAAAGAGAGAAAGAGATAGATTGGCGCCGGCAGACTTTTGTTTCCGAAGAAACATAAAAATCGTTTCCCCCGAGCGGTCCCCCCCCTCCTCCTCCACCCTTCTCTTTCCTCGCAATCCGACGAATTCCAGAGACAGTTTTATGCGTCTCATATTAATTTGCATAATCGAATATAAAATTTGAATAACGCGTTTCCGCGGCGCACGAAGTCGTGTGTCACGCCGTAGAGACCGCCCTTCACTCTCGCCGTATTTTCATCCCCCGCCGTCGATTTCTTTCTTACGCGGGAATGATTGCCTGATTGCCTGATGAGGGCCTTGGTATTCGTTGTTTTCAAGGGAATTCCGCGAAATTATTTGGCGAATAATAATATTGATTATTGTTGAAAGGGAGGATATTACGAAAGATAAGGGGATGAGATCATTATCATTTTATCACGAAAATAGGTGCGAAAATGTTAATTATTATACAGGTTTACATCAGTTGTCGATGATAAAGCTTGCTGGAAAGTTTTGTTATTCCTTATCGGATACAGACACAAATTTTTAGAAGAAATATTCGACCGTAGGGCATACACCGAGCGTCAGTAACCGAGCTACAGTTGGATCAATACAATTGAGAGGGTGTTGATGCAGAAATTTCTAGCACAGAATTTCTACCTTATCCGCAGTTAGTTACGTGAAAGAGATTCTTTAATAAGACTGCACACAATTAAAGGGTTAAATACAAAAGACCTAATCCAATTTTTCGAAGAAATTAATTTATTCGAGAAAAATTAATTCATGTTATTTTTTTATAGAAAAAATTAAATTACATGTCATTATTGTATACTAAATTTTTTCCCTTTAATTCTGATTAATATTTTGCTCAAGGGTTGGTTGACTTTGTGACTCCAGTAGATGTCAGCATGTCACCCCTTTGGTTAACAGTTGGACTTTAATATTACATATTAAAAATATGTAGTAAAGAGCAAGAAATTGTTTTCTAGATACATTACATGCGTTATAAAATGTTATATGTTTCTAATATAATTTATAAAAATATTTAAAATTATTTTTCATTTTATTTAAGAAAATGATTGATAAATTTTACGTTAAAATTACATATTTACGTATTATATTTTTCAGTGTTTGTTTTTTACAGAAAGTATATAACTTTTAAAGTGTGTTTGAAATGATAAAATATTGTAAAAATAATTTCGCTGTAAAATGCTGCAATCCATTTACTTTGATAACGGAGCGTTCATGAATTTAAAATAAACATCACAGCACGTGCAATAATATTTTCATCGCGCGAAATTATGATTGCGTTTGATGAGGCTGAAAATAAACTGTGCTTTCCATACGCCGATATTAATTAATCCCGAAAAAAAAGAATCTCGAAATACTGCAGTATTAAACAGATACGCTAGAAACCAAAATATCATCAATCTCAATGAATTTGTCGGATTCTCTAATTCGTCAGGGTATAATATGTAAAGTACAGGCATGAATCGATGATTAAACAAATTAATCAAGGGCGATCGGGCTAATACGATAATTAGAGACTACTAACTTTAATCCGCAAATTACAACGGCGCAGTAACCACTCATGCAAAATTTGGTAGCGCGGTGAATATCAGATATTTTAAATGGAGACGGGGCAAAAGCCGCGCGATCGACGCGTATAGTATAGTAATGGATAACAAGCACGGCTTATCGCGTAGTTGACACAATTTTCGACTATAGGTGTTTTCATGCAGTGCGCTTATTACAAATATTCACCGATATAACTATCCCATCATGTAAATAAATTTTATATGTACAGATACATAATGTATGGAATTATAAAATATGAGGAATTCTATTTTGAATCGTGACGCGAATTATAGATAATATGGAAAGGATTTTAGATGAAAATGAGATAAAAATTGAACAATCATCAATTATGAAAAAGTATAGTTAGCAATGAATACTTTTCTGCTTACTTTTTAATTTATTATCAATTATAAAAGTAAGATAAATACTTGAGCGAATGACAACAGTGATGCGTAATATTCATCTTCATGAATGAAAAAGTGAAATAATTTTGTTTGATGCGAAACGTGTATTAGTGTTTTTTTTGCAGAAAAATATAGTTTGTTAATTCATCTATGTAGAATATAAAAGAAAAGATGGGAAATTAAAGCATATTTCTTAATACTTAATTTTCATTCATATTAGACTTTGTAAGCCGACCAATTTATTTTAGAAATTAATAAGTTAATCTATTTGCAAAAAATTGAAGCTATAAGAATTAATGAGAGACAATGACAATGAAATATCTTGAAGAATTGTCTCGTGTATGCTTTCAATCGTAAGAAGCTCCACGTGAGTATGAATGAAACGCGGATCTAAATGAAAAGTGTACTCGGCTCGAGGAATTGAGAAAAGGAATCGGAAAGACCACATGCTGCTACATTCTGGAACGAGGTTGGAGGTGGAATGAAGTGGAAATTGGCAAATTGCCTATCAACACGAATCACCGGACCATTCAATATCCGTGTGAAATATTGTGGCAAGAAGGTTGAAAGGGTTAGAGATGAAGGTGGCTCATAGTGCGCCAAGCACAGCTGGTTTTCACGTGTTCAAAGAAATCGCATTACTCAAATGATTTTTTTTACATATGTCTATTGATGCGTTTATCACGGAATGTTTCTTTTAATATTTTATTATTGGAAAATTATCGTTTATAATTTTTAAAAAATGTAATCACTGTTCATTGAGATTATTTCATTATATGGTTTAATAAGTTTTCTATTAAAAAATTGTGATTTAAACTGATAAAAAATAAATTCATATAATAATAAAAATATTAAAATATATAAATTGTATATACACTTATATAAAAATTTTTGAAAATGAGGATTTAGTAGAAAAGATCTGTTTGCACTTTAATTACGCTATTTTTGATGATTTACTATTTACATGACTATATGTTAATTTAATTAAGTCAATTTAGTTTAATTTTATTCATTACGTGTATGCTTTGTGTCTCCAGTTACACCTCTATAAGGAATTCTATAATGGAATTCTTCTGCAATTGTTTCCTGTAATTTTAGTATACTTTTATCAGCATACAGTAATTAAATTACTAGCTTTATCATATATAATTAATTTCAATTATCATATAGCTGCTAATTATTACACGTGTAATTACGTAATAACTTACGTATTGCATCGCTTCAAAAAATTTAGGAAGTGCTATTATAATAGAATTTTTATTGATACCGTATGTTTTATATTTCTATACAATTAAAGGGATATGCTATAGTTTACACTCCATGGTTGTATAACAATTGTACGTAAAAATACTCACTATTCAATCACCGTTAAACTATCTTCAAGCAAAAAATTTAATATTTTTATTTAAACTCTGTACAATGTATACAGAACATTTACATGGAAACGTACATAGGATCTTTTTGTAGTGCTCTATTATTATATTGTCTTTTATTAATTTTTATTTGAGAAACAACTTTTAGTTTTATGTAAATATTGAAATTAATTGCTAAAGAAAATGTTGATCAGTTTACAATGTCTATAAGCATAAAAAAAATGTGCTTCAAATTGACAATTCTTATTTTGCTTTTAATTATTTATGTATTGGTCGTTTGTTCTTGACGTGGTTTCCGCGTCTCGCGTAGTACAGCTGGGCAAACGGCGGGAAGAACACGGAAGAGGCGGTTGTGCATCCGGTTTACGTATCTTAGGTACAAAGGTGTTCCTTACGAGCTTGCGTCGGCACGTACTTCCGGACGTGTCGGACCTGATTACATCCCTTCAAAGCGGAACGCGATACGTCTTCAGAGATAGAGCCTCCCGTGTGTACATCTCCACATATCAACGCGTCTCGGTCGCGTTCCCAAGTTCGGTAAGAGCGAAACGACATTAAATGCATACCTATATTCCGACGGCTGTTTTCAATAAATAATACACAGCGCGTTTAATAATTATTCAATAGTTATGCGTAATCGATGACGTGCAATTTCAGCTCCGTCGCAATGGCAGTTTCACGTTCCGCACTAAATGCCGATATTGATGGCATTAGCGTAACGAAGCATTTCCGGGTGATCAAATATGCAGGAAGGCCGTTGCGATCGCTCACGTGCACATTGCCCGCTTACATCTTTTACATATTTATATGTGAAAAAGTCAATTATGAATTCTATTTCTCGAATGTATGTTAAGTGATGAAACCAACTTTCATCTGATGTCACATTGCGATTATTTTAAATGTCAACATTATTTTTACGTGAAAAAAAATTACTTGAAATGTTATCCAATAGATGGAGAAAAATAGTTTCAATCTTCCGTAATTTGCGTGGATCAAGATAATACTTTCATAGGTCAACAAATTAATTACATTCAATGGAAAAAGATGAATTTGTGGAATTGCTTACTTTTAAAGACTTTAAAAATATATATATTGCTTAAACTGCAAAACGCGTGATATCAGCACAAAATTACCTTTTNATCTTTTTAAAAATAGGTTAAAAAAAGCGCCCAGTGTGTGTGTGTGTGTGTGTGTGTGTGTGTGTGTGTGTGTACTCCTTAAATCTTCATTTTCTTCTACAAAATCCAAGTGATACTTTCTTTATATCCTCATTGAAAAATTTTCCTATTCTAACCCACGTGGCACCCTTTAATTTCTATACAAAACCTAAGTGGTACTATTTCTATATTATTATTGAAAAATCTTCCTATTCCAACCCAAGTGGTATTTACTTAAAAATAAATATCTTAAATTTAATCCAACCTAAATGTATTTTTCCAAAAAAATATATGAAATCTTTAAATTGCACCAATTATAAAGAGAACATATTGCTCTTTGAAATAATTACTGTACTACTTTTAACAAATAAAATGCAAGTGATAGTATCTTTATTTTTTTAATAAAAACCCAAGTGGTGGTATCTTTAATTTCTTTCTAAATAAAATTCAAGTGGTACTATCTGCGCATTTATTTTTAAGTAAATACCACTTGAGTTGGAATAGGAAGATTTTTCAATAATAATATAGAAATAGTACCACTTAGGTTTTGTATAGAAATTAAAGGGAGTATCACATGGGTTAGAATAGGAAAATTTTTCAATGAGGATATAAAGAAAGTACCACTTGGGTTTTGTAGAAAAAAATAAAGATTTAAGAAGTACACACACACACACACATTGTAACTTTCGTCCATGGAAGAAGTAATTTTATGCAATCTAACATCGCGCTTTCACGCTGTAGGCTATATTTTATTGGCTTAATTGCTCCAAACGTGAAATTTGCGCTTTAGTACACAAATATTACTACGTTCCCTATCTACTACGTTTCTGTATTTCTATATTTGAGTATTGAGTTATCACTCGTGTATATTTACGCTATCGTATCAAAACTCGCGCACAATCAGCGCAATTCTATTACCAGACTTGTGCAACCAAAGGATTAATTATGATTTCTGGGAAATCAACTTTTAATAACTGTGACTTTTTCACTTGGAGATTAATATACATATAGTTTTCTTTTTAATCAATATCAGTTTCAGTTAATTATTAAAATTTTCATTTAATACCCTAATACATTCTTCGTAATGTAGAATTCATGATATCACTACTGAAGACGGCAATATTACAATGATTCGTCGCTGCAATTAAAAATTATTTTTACGTTTCGTTTTTTCGTGGATCTCTCGAATTCCACGATCGTCAGAGATCGTCATTGTCGAGACGATGAATAGATCATGATACGGGATTGCGTGACCTCGCGTTCTGTCGCGTCGTGTCCGAATTTTTCTCGCAAATGTGCATTCGTTTAACGTACGATGAAGGCCGCGATGTACATGTATATGTTCATTTTACTGTCTCCTTTCTCGCGTGGCATCTGCTCGTTCGCTGCGAAGAGTGCAGCTAGTTTCAGCGGCGTAGAGACGTAAAAAAGGACGATTCGTCGAAAAGATAGCCTGGCGCGGGCTATGTCGGGACTTATGAGCACGAGCGTACACGTGGCATTGCGATTCCCGTCCGCAGCCATTTAGAGTCAGCCTTGTCTTCGGCTGTTTATGGTATATTACTTGAAAAACCGCTTCTCTCTCTTTCTCTCTCTCTTTTTCTCCTTTTGTTTCTCTTCCCTTCTTGACGATGTTCTCCTGTTCCATAATCTTCGTTCCACGCTCTTGTTAATCCAATCACCGAAAGTTTCTGTTTCGGATTCATTGATAAGTAGGTTCTAAACAAGTATTTTAGATTCTATAATCACAGCTATTGAAATAAAAAAAATTCTACAGAATATCTTAATTATATTTTTAATAGTGTATTTACTATTATTACTATAAGATGAAATTTTTCCGCAGTAGAGTAAAAAATATTTTCGTAATGGAAAAGAACAATTCAATTATGTATAGAATGCCTTGACGTTCTGCTTAACATCTCTAAACTCTAAATATGCTACTACTTTTTGAATTTGATTCATGCTGATTCTAATAAAATTCATTTTTCTATGAGGAATTTAGTAAAAATCGTTAGTTTACAGAATATTCATATTTTCCTTAAATTTCGTAGTCGCTGAAAGTGATAATCGATAGAGATTTAATGCATACAGGGATCATGGGAAAAAAATTATGCGATGAGATTTGACAGCTGGCGAGCATATATTTCTAAATCCGTAAAAGGTAGGAAGAAAAAGTCTTTCTCGTGACCGATGCCATAGTGGCCTCATCGGCGTCCAGGTGACTCCGTGTCTCCGTTTCTGGCACGCATGCATACCGCGGTGCACCTTAGAAGGCGTCAGATCGTAGGCCTTTGTCTGAGATCTTTCGAGCTCTACCTCCTACGAAATTTCCGGGAAACGTATAGCGATAGCCTCGAGTAGAACGTGATCAATCGGGGCAGAAAAAAAATGCTTCGAGGATGACGATTTCGCGACAATCATCTTTTGGTCGTTAACGAGAACAGTCCGATCCGGCGTAAAGTAAGTCTTTATCTTATCAACGCACAATTGTCGCAATGTACAGCGTGTGTCTCACAAGTAAACCTACATTTATGTTACTCGCCAATTTTATTGAAACTCAGTAAACTTGTAGAATAGTAAAAAACACGTAAAATGTTGTAATAAATACCTTTTTGTTTTATCTGCACTGGAACATGTGTACGTGTTTAAGGGGTGAAATCAGCTTTCGAAAGTCGGATAAATTTTTGTTTTTTGAATTTCTGAACGAAGCATATGTTAGTGTAATTTCATAAATGTACAAAATTTCGAAAACTGCTTGTATAAAATCTTAATTTTTTATAGCCGAAAATTCAGCCGATTTTCGAGAACTAATTTCATCTCTTAAACATGTTTGATTGTTGTTAAAAAAAATATGTGTCTATTATTTTTTTACTATCCTAGAAGCTAGTGTACTGAGTTTTAGTAAATTCAACAAACATATAAAGAGAGATTTACTTATCAGATTAAAAGACGAACGTCTTGATTAAATGAATTTTAGATGCTACAGAAATTTGACTGTATGCTATCCCCTCGTTAAATTGAGTCAATTAATTTGAATTCAGGTATATCAAATTAAAACATCAAAGAGAGCTTTGTGCACACATACGGAGATATCTCTTACATAATAATTCGGCATGAACTCATTCTCTCGTCTGTCAAACTGACTGTTCTCATTCCGTCGGTGTTTTAAGCTTTTAAGGCGCAAAATCCGTTCTCAGTGTCGAGGCTTTTTCTGCGGGTGATATGGCGACGAGGAGCACTTTTCACGCGACCGAAGACAGTGCAGCATTCGCTTCAGTAAGATTGATGCTCCCAAAGACAGTAAGAGCCGCCAGCAAGAGGTGCGAGGTCGCACGATCGACGGTGTTGGGCCGAATCGCAACATAGCGAATGAATCTTCTACAAGGTGACACATGGAAAGAAATTATTTTAGGGAATGGGTTATGTCTAGGAAAGACGTTAAAATAAGAAAATACATAGACTCGTAAAGTGAGAATCGTCTGAATATATATATTTCAATGTTATAAATATAAAATTTTGCATTAAATAAGTCAGCTGTCTCCAGTTATTTATAAGTACTAAATATTAAATTATCAGATAAATATTATTACCATGACTATTTAAAAGATACGTACGTATTTTACTTAAATTAAAAATAAATTTTTAGATACCAAAGTAATAACTCTAAGATGTATTTTGATAAAACAGAGTTAAAAACTGATCTACTTTATTATTTTTTAAGTAGCACGTGTTATTGATTTTATTCGCGTTCTTTCTGATAAAATATATTTAGGATTTAATAAACGTGTGAAGACATTAGCTTGTGCAAAAATTTCACAAATATCAAATTACTGATGAATTTCAGACACGTGCGATTTTATAGTAATGAATTACTTTTAAATTGATGATTATTTTTAAAAACAATCTTTCTAATGAGTTTAATTAAATAAGTTGTGTTAAAATGAATGTTTTTGTCTTTCTGCCAGGTTTGTTTTTCTGAAAATTGATTCTATGTTTTATTATTAACACGCTCTACGTTTTTACACAGCGGACGTTGGAACCTAAATTTATCGAGACTTTTCTCTTTACTTTTATTCCCTAGATACGTTTTTCAGGTATTGCGGTTCTCGAATCACCCCATATAAATCGATCCATCCCCGAACGTATCCGCTCGGATTTTGCACCGGTTCTTTTCGTAATAAAATAAAGCTACCGTAACTTTTTACGGTAGTGTTCTTATCGAGTTTACCGCGCCGACGATATTACCGGAGGAAGGGAGAGAGGAGTCTCTGTCCTCTTGTTTTCGATTCTCCACCCAAGAGAATCGGCATCAATATCGTCCATACGTTGCACTAATTTTTTTTTGTAATTTCTCCGGATTCTTCGAAAAAAGAGAGAGAGTCGCTATTCGAACGTTTCACATGAGTCATTTGCGAATGTGACAGATGATGGACTGTTAGTTAATTAAACTGCACTGAATGGTACGAATGAAATCGAGGAAACAGACTAGTGCTCAAAAATATTTTTTGCTAGCATCTACACTAGGAGACCCATTTGGTTGAATAAAACCAAATTTTCTGGTTGAACCATTTTATTAATTGAATTTGTAACGTATGTTTGTATCAATATTAAAGTATGTTATCAGAAACAAATCGAATGTTATAATAATCGAATTTGGATTCATTTGAACAAAATTTTGTAGTAGCAATGACACAAATGCATTCATTTCACTATGTGTTTCAAATAATTATATTTTTATTTTGTTGTTCGAGTTAAATCGTTAAAAACGATAACCGCATGAATCAAAAGCGAGTCGAAATTATCTTTTAGCGAAATATTAATAATATATTTAAATAATATGATAAAAATGCATCTCGTACATCGCATGTCGCATCTTCGGAAGATTTTCCTGGGAGAACGGGCATTCCGCTCGGAATCGCTTAACGGTGACGTTCACGCTCTCGTGAGGCTCTCACTCTTGCTCAAACATCCCCACTAATTCGGGAATTATTTGGGCAAACATCGCTCGTGCACACTACGATCAAATGCTGCCGGCTCGTTCCCGCAGGGACGTGAGAAATTCAAGACCTACTTGAAGCCACCTTGCATGTGTATGCGTCGATCCAAAGCTTCCGAACTCACGGAGGAGGTCGGAAGATGTTGTCGCGCGGACCACCGTCTTCCCTACGAATTCTGCATTCTTGAACGACACACACTCCTGCTCCCACTCTCTTTCTTTCTTTCTTTCTTTCTTTCTTTCTTTCTTCTCCTCTTCGAGAGTTTGCTTATCTTTCTTAAAGCGCGGCGTTTCAAAAAATTTAAGATAATATTGTGAGAGAGAATCATACAAATTCGCTTTAGTCGTTCTTAATTAGATAAGCTCTACTTTTGCTATGACTAATCATGAACCCATTAACGAGATGTAGAGGAGAGTTGATAAATGCGTACTGGTCGCCTAAAGTGTAATTCTCATCAATATTTTATATTTTTTATATTTACTTAATGTAAGCAACATTTAATGATAAAAATATGAAGTAAATGAGAAATGCGAGTAATATAGACAATTAAAGAAATTACATCTTGTTTTCTACGTGTTGACAACACTGTAAGAAATCAGGTACAACTAATGTTGATTTTTGTAGCTGATAATAATGTAATCATCCAATTTTAAAACGTTCATTTACACATAAATCAGTATCAAATAGAAAATATAATAAAAAGTAACTTAAAGTAGTCACGCATTCGGCAATTCTTCCCCTATGTTATATTATAAAGCTTATATTATAAAGAGAAGATATTTTTAATTTTTAAATTTATATACAAAAATGTACGGAGATCATGTATTAATGATTTCCATAACTTTACCAAAATTACTGTTCTAATACAAAGCAATATGTAAAAATTGTAATCTAATCACACTTTTAAACTTAAATTTCGCATCTTCTTGTCGTATCAAACATTTATAGCATCGGCTCAGTAAAATTATATTGAACGTCTCGTTTTATATTTTATAAAATGTATTCAGCCGACCGACAGTGCGATATCAAGGTCCAGAAGATCATCATCACGAGATGAGAGTCATACGCGAACCGTCGAGCGATAAGATTCGCCGCCGCCTAGGAAATCTTTTTAAATGCATGGCACAATGGAAGGATACGTATTTACAAAGAATAATGCATATAAAGTAAGCCAGAAGATAGGAGGTAGAATAATACAGTGCCGCAGCTGTAATGGGAAAAACGCAGAGGACAGGAAAAAAAAATCGCGCACGATACATATATATACATATATATATACAACATGCATACATATGTGCCGGTCTCCACTTTTCAGTTAAATTTTACCGAAACGAGACCTGACGTAACTAATCTAAGGAGAAGCCAGAATAATCACCTCGTAATTTAACCAAGGAAAACCTTTACGTATGAGCTTGCACGCTTGCATTTTATATAAATTGCCGGCGACATTATCGTAGATTGAAATATCGGCAATGTGTTCACTAAACTAATATCATGAATACTGCGACTGTTCTTCACTGTTGTCTGACCTGTATTATATTAATAGACATTTTTGTTCATTTTTTCAAGATAAGGGAGAAACTGATTTAATCTCTTTTGGAAACAAGCTCTTCAATCGATTTTTGATATCGAGGAAAGTTGACACGAATTTCAACACGACTATGGCTCGCGATAAAATCGAAAAGACGATTGAGCGTCGCGAAAGAGAGTCTACCGGGTGCGCGTTGCTCGTAGCTTTAGTTTAGAGATGGAGGAAGGTCGGCGTTCATTTATCGATTTATTATTCAAACTCCAATCAGACGACGGGGTACGAGAGAATTGCGTTTCCGTACTTCGCTAACGGGAACGCTTACGACTCCGAAAGAACAAATTTCTTCTCATCCGACATTTTCCTTGCATTTCGCGATTTTACGAACGTTCGTTTACTCGCTATGCCGTGGCATATCGAGATTACGTGGCCGCGTGTCGCTTCTCGAAGTTTTTCTTACGTATTCATTTACGTTTTTTTGAAGATTCCTTTTTTTTCTCATGAAAATTACACCACACGATATTTGACAAGACTTATACTCTTGTATTCCGCATTGAAGATACATACTCTGACGTTTTTTACGCGAGAGAAATTAGACAACTCGAAACTGAGCTTCTAAAGTTCTCCTACAGAAGAGAACACGATAACATCTTGCGTTGTAAGAATAATTTATAATATGATAATTCAAGCCTTAATCTAGCAAGCTCGGCTGTCCGCTTGCTTGCTACGCTTCACGTTATCACTAAAGAGATGTACTTCCTCCCTTTTACATAAATATTTATAATGAACTTCTTCGAAAATTGTGTGGGGAGAAATAAGTACGCTTTTAATGTACCTATTTTTTTACATAAAAGCAAAATCTACATTTATTTAAATATTGCGTTCTTGAAACTTTTTCTATGTGTGTTATACATTGTTAAAAATTCATAGTATCGATTTATACCCAAGTTTGAGTTATCATTTTTAATCAATTCTATACCGCCATTGCTCCTATTCAATATGTCGTTAATTTAACTAAAACAATGAAGTTAAACAATTTAACTAAAAAAATGTTAAATTTAATGTATTTACTAGGTGCATACATTATGGGCGCTATTTATTTTGAAATTAAGCAATTCAATCACAAAAATGGATTAATTACGTAAGGTTGTTCTTATAATTACACATTTTATGTTAAAATAATGAGTTTCAATATATATGGAAGTTATACAAAAATAACAAAATGTTATTTAATTCAAGGAATTTATTTAAATTTGATTCTTTAATATTTAACAGTGTATATGATTATATAATTCTAAATATTTTTTCATTAATTACACATCTTTACACGGAAAAAGGATTTGTTAAAACAACTAAGAACTTCACTGATTCAGCAGATCCATAGCCATAATATAGGGACAGCCATTTTTCTACGAGTATGTTAAAGTAACAAAGTTTTATAGTTGAATAAAGTTAGCGATTACAACTAATCATATTTGTTAAAATAGCACAGCAAATTTGTTAATACAGCGAGACAACTTTTTGTGAAAATCAATCGAATATATGGATTAAAATTTTTACAAACCTGCTAACTAGATGCACACTTTTGCTGCTGTAATGAAGAAATCTTGCTACGTTAGTAATTTTCATTGTAGCAAATAACTAATTGTTCTAACAATTCATTTATTGTTTCTAGGTATAATTTCTTTGTTAAACTATTAAATCTTAGTTGTAGGGTAGAACTCACGCAGCAAGCTATAGCTTTGCTGAATCACCCAATCTACTTTTTTTCTTGTACTTCGAAAAATGACAATGTGTTATAATAGAGCTGTTCGATGCGCGAATAGGACACGAATAGGTCTTATAGAACACACACGCACACACACACACACACCTATGCACATCTCAGTCAACCAGGTCCACACGAGATCTCCGCGAAATCATTAGACCCCCCGAGAATGCGATTTAAAAGGGCCTTACGGCGGTGGGCCAAAATCCACGCCGGCGGTCGGTGGCCGCGCACGGGCCCGTTTCGGACGGACATATATAATAACGTAAACTAGGTGGCAGGCAGGACCTGTCCAGAGTAAACAACGCGGTGGCCCAGGACTAATCGCCGTTCGAGCGGGGTTATGGTTCCCACATCGAACACCGTGGCATTATGGGTCCCATCGTGCTCTCACGCCTTCGCTTCCATCACACTCTCTTTCCCACTCGATCTATCTTCGTCCTCTTCTGCCCGATTCGGCGGCACGTTCGCTTCTTCCTCCCTTGTCCACGTCGCCCGTTCTAGCCCCACTATACCTAGACCAGTTTGCCGGCTACCAATAACTACGTACGTGAGGACCGAGTCTAATGTTGTCAATACACACAGCGATCGTGCGGAAGGCCGAATGGCCTCCTCCATCCCGGTACACGACCCAAGTTCGGAAAGTTCCGATCATTCTGGGGAGCGGCGCGACGGCGACATTTGCTGCCGCAATTAATTCTTGGGTCACGTTCCCGATATCGCTTACACTCCCGATATTGCATACGGCGGCTTATTTAATCGCGCGCAAGCCTTCGGGATAGGTTTCCGCCTATATATACGACTAGCGCACGTCGCTATGAATTATCTTGGCGCGAAAACAACCAAGTCAGAGTATCGAATTAATTCCTCTTCAAATATAACTCTCAGACATCAAAGACAGCTTGCTGCATTCTTAAATTTCCATTAGTCGTTGCAAATGCAAGAATTAGAATAGATATGTGCGCATACTAAAGCGAGAGAGAGAGAGAGAGAGAGAGAGAGAGAGAGAGAGAGAAAGAGAGAGAGAAGCAAGGTAAAATAGTCTTTGTCATTAAATAATTTCTGCGTTCGCGCGGAAATCCTTTAGTAATTAAAAATAGCGCAGCTGGATTATATCTCTGACGGAAAGGCAACGCGTCACTATTCGAGAGATGATATTCAATCTAATGTACATAAGTACGCAGTCGCGAACGAGGATTCCTTATAAACATCGTAACCACACTTTTCCATTTGTTCAATGTCTCTCTTTATGAAAATATTTCTCCCCTTGATACTTTTTCTTTGTTCATCAGGAAACGCCGATTATCATGCCGTTCGCAAGTGAAGTGAGAGAAACACGCTTTTCCGATTTTCTCACACCGTCACTATCGGCCGGTGGTCCGTTCATATTATATTTTCTTGCTCTCTTTTAAAAGCTAACTTCAATATTCATGAGAATATAAATAAAAATATAAATATAAATATCGATATATATATATACATATATATATATGAATATAAGCACGTTGATGCGTAAATATTCATGGGACCGAATATTACATCCGAACAGAGAGCTCGCGCGTAAGGCGGAATAAAGGGGTCGGGAGGGAAGAAGCAGGGGAAGCTCCAGGTTGAAACTACACCAGGCAGCCTCAAAGGGGCGCCCTTCAATTCACCGTTATCGACAATGTAGTCACAACTATAAACAGCGCCGTGAGCTATCTCGCCGGTAGCTACGTAGCTAGCTGCATGCAGCTGCATGTGTCTACGTATAGCTACCAACGAAACCGGGAACTCCACACGGCAACCAAAATTGCTTGCTAATGTCATAATTATATATATTGCGGCGGTTGTGCCTGAAGACGAGAAGTACCACGATGCCGGCATTGTGCGCCCTTTGAAGGGTCGGGTTAATTTATTCGTAAGTAGCGTAGCGCGCGCGCTAAACGGCCGTATAGGATGTATAACGGAATCGAGGCTTACTTGCTAATGGCAATATTGTTGGGTGTGCGGAAAGCTACACGCTTGTAGGGTGATTCGTAAATGTATACGTTGACGCAGACAGGCTTTGCTTTGTAATCTGGATCCACCTCCTGGAGCATTGACATGTATTTATGAATGACCCTGTAGTGTGTACACAGGCGCGCGCGCGCGCGCGCGCACACACACGTACCGATCGAAGGGCTAGGGTTACAATCGTTCAGCTCTTCAATTTGCACCTGTGCGTCTCCTGTGTCCCCTTCCGTGCTTATTTTCCATTGGCTAACTTCGACCCTTGAGACTACTCGGGCCAAGACGTCTTGTGACAGCTCGTAAATGAGGTCAAGCAAGTTGGCGACGAGGGCAAAGGGTAGTTTGAAACACTTTAACTCATTATAAGAGGGAACTTAAGTTTGTTGGAAAAGTAACAGTAGTGTTAGATACTTTAGATACATTAATAGCTTTTATCTACGTAATTGATATATTACTGCCACAATCCAAGCGTAGATTATGTTCTTCTTAAAATTAAAATATCTTCAGAAATTAATTCTGCGAAGACCAAAAGCGATTTTAGCTATCAGTACCTATTTTGAAGGAACTGTCAAAAAATATAACAAAAATATAATAGAAAACAAATATAATCTAAATAGTTAATTTTCCGTGGTCCAACTGTTTTTCCGCTATTTTCCTAATCCAACCGGGTCACTGGGGCCTGTCCTGGTATTTTTAAAAAGATTTTTGTGCTCTAAAAAAATCTGAAAAAATTCTGGTACACTCTTCCAACATTCCAGAATATAATTTTACAACTGTTTTACCTGAAACGTAAATTTTTTTTTGTACGTGTCCGAATTTGAGCCAAAATAACTCAAAGTGAAAATTCGTTTTGAAATCCCCGATTGGATCACAGAGGATTAATCAATGTAATTAATTTTATGATGCATTCATAAGAAAGAAATAAAACCAATTACTGTAACACTTTCTCGCAAAACTGTTAAATTGTTAAAATTACAACTCGGACTTTTTCCACGGAAGTTTAACTGATATAAATTACAGGTAAATCGTACAAGTTTTTAATCCGCCCCGGATTCATTATATTTGTTATTTGTATTATTATAATGTTCCCTTTTCTTCATAGTGCGTAAATTTTGCAATTACTATGCGTTCTGTGCTACTAATGCACGTACGCACGTGTACGCGCGCGCATGCATGCATGTGCACGTGCTTGAGTAACGTTATCATTATGCAGGTTCGAGTTAGTCACCTCAATCGATGAGACTGCGAGATTTCCAACGGTAAGATTTATGCGCTCGGCTTGCGCATGAAGAAAAGGTTTTTCATGATTTTCACGCGCACGCAATAGTTTAATTGGCCCTCGCGCCATCTAACACGCTTATCCGAGTCCTTTAATTGTGCATTCGTTACTCGACTACTCGACGGTAATAAGAACGTGTCGAAAGTTTTGCACGGCGAACGCGATAACTTTTACAGAAAGAAATCAAGTAATAGATATTTTTTACTATTTCTCGAAAATAACAAATAAAATTTAACAAATAATCTAACAGATAAAATTTGCGTTAAAAAGAGAAATTATGTGCATAATAAGAGAATTTATATAATCCTTTCCATTTCTTCAATATGCTTTACGTATGAACAATTACAAGTTCAAAAGAGATTTATTTAATAAATAATAAACAGAAAATTAGTTATTTATTTTATAAATAGGAGGAAGTTGTTGAATGTGTACCTCTTCAATATTTTACATTTTTACTTCACATAAGCAACATTTTATTTGATATAAATAAAAAGCAAATAAGAAATAAATAATACAGACAAAAATTTAACAAGTTTCATCTTGTTTTGTGCATGCTATCAACATTTTAGAAAATCAGATATATCTGATATACATTTTTTTTTATCAACTTATATAATTGATTATAATGATATAGCTGATAAATTATGCACATTTATTTTAAATTGTTATAATTTCATAATAGAAGTCCTGTTGTAGAATATTTTATATTCATTATATATACATATTTACAATTAATGTAAAAATTAAATTGATGTTTTTATAAAGTCTATCAAGTTTCCTAACTCCAAAAATTTATATCAGATACATCTGATATAAATTTTTTATCAACTTATATAATTGATTATAATGATATAGCTGATAAATTATGCAATTTTATTTTAAATTGTTATAATTTCATAATAGACGTCCTGTTGTAGAATATTTTATATTCATTATATATATATATATATATTTGTAATTAATGTAAAAATTAAATTGATGTTTTTATAAACTCTATCAAGTTTCCTAACTCCACAAATTTCACTACAATACATATGACTACTATAAGATTGATAAGTGATAATGATAAAATTAATAATTGATATAAATAAAAATATTAACTATAAAAATAAATTCAAACCAGTTTTATTTCGGTGCCTTTTAATTATTGATTTATTAATTATTGATCGTTAAATATCTGATCGTTTTTCCATAAATTATTAATAAAATAAGTACTATGTTTCCTTATATTTTTAATTACTTTAATTTATATATTTAATATTTCTGAAGATGGTACGATTGAAGAGATCATAGATACGTTTTAGGCGATCAGTTTTCTAAATTACACCTTTCGTAGTATGTTACAGAAAGCTTATAACAAATTAATTTGTTATTACTAAAAGGTTTGATAATAGCTGAATTTAATAATAATACCTGAAACATCAAGCTGCTACTAATTCGAACTTTGATTTGCATCTAAAACAGCACCAAATGCAAAATATAAAAAGTAGCTTAAGTGGTACTTATCTGGTTACTTTCCCCTACACGCTAGAGCGATATAGACTTTAAAACCGATAAAATTTTCGCGAAATTGCTGAAACGCTTATACTTATTTAGCAGCGGGCTCGCGAAAAAGACTACCTTTCTCTTCCTAAATAAAAGCTGGGGATGAATAAGAAGGAACCCTTTTCACGAAACGTGCGGGTTCGCAACTTCACAGAGGCAGCAGCGCGCCTTCTTAGAGCGGTGGAATCGGTTAATTACATTTTCTGCGAGGCCACGTCTAGACGGAATGCAATTTCGATTCGCCGGTTCCGGCAACCACAGCGATCAGCCACCTTAAAACAATGGTTGATTTTCGGGCGGAGCGGAACACCCCGAAACGCGGAAACCAGCAAGCGTATCTCTCTCGCGCCATTTCAGACGCGTTCAGCAAATTGCGTTAAATACAAAAGAGACAGTAATAGCGGCAGTAATTTTCCAAGAGGCATTAGCACAGTTACCGTTAATTGACGCTGAAATTTTGCCCGTCTTGCGAACTCGAATACTTTTCGAAGTCAGAATGTCAAGATTATTTTTCTCTTAAAATGATCACCTGGACTTCCAGAATGCGGGAATTAGCGTCCTGGAGGTAAGGTATTACTTTGAAGAGAATCTTTAAGCGATTCTCTACATTAATTGCACGTCGGAGAATTTAAGTACCTAATGTGTAATTCCTGTATTCCTGTTCTTATCTATTCTTTTCATTAATTTAGTTATAGGATTTGCAGAGATACTCTATTCGAAATTATTTAGTACTTTTTTTTATTTAGATATTTATTTTTTCATGGACTTACAAAAACTCATAATTTGCACTTTGGATATTTTGCTGTACCTAAATATTATAAGTGATTTGTTTTTCAATATTTTCAAAACAAGGCAGGTAAAAATTTTCTTTTAAGTTACTTTTTATATTTTGCATTTGCTTTTGAATGCAAATCAAAAGTTCGAAATTGTAGACGTTTCAGGCATCTATTATTACATATTAAATCTTTTAGTAATAACGAATTAATTTGTTATAAGCTTTTCTGTAACATGCTGCGGAAGATGTGATTTAGAAAACCATGTTTCAAACGAATCCAAATGTGCGTATGTTTAGTAGCTCGTCGTCACGAATCCCTTTATTTTGTTTCACTCGTTTTCATTTTTCGCGATGACACTCGTTTGTAACAAGTGCCAAAAATGCGTCCTCTGGATCGCGTCAAAGAAATCGTTCGACGATAGCGTAGCTACACGGTGTGTGGGCACAGCGGCGCGGCGGACCTCCATCGTGGGGCCCAGGGCCCTAAAAGAAAGGGAGAACGAGGGGGCGGCCTCACACGGGGCTCCAGCCGGCGTGAGTCTCGACGCGAGGAGGTCTCAATCTCACAGGATATGCCGCGAGGCTCGATGTGTACACATACATACATACATACAGGGTGGTCCGGTCGACTTTACCACCTGAAATAACTCGCGCATTTAATTCGAAAAGGTGACCGAATGAGGTCCAATAAAGTCATAACCGTCGTAACAATAGCAGAATCACGTGCTTTTTATTTGATCGAAAAAAAAAACAGACCAGCAATAAGAACAATGATTTTTTGACTAAACGATCATATGAGAATATTGCGATAATCGTGAGGGATTTACCCTTTAAGTATCATATGTACTTTTGTTTGTCGGGGAAAATATCAGATTAAGAATGTCAATTTCTTTTAAATGAATAATTATACGAGTATAATGTGGAGACAATCGCAAAGGGTTTACCCTATAGATTCACATATTTTATATGAATATATGTTACGTGGATATACGATGTCGAAAAGAGAAGAGAAAGAGAAAAAGAGAGAGAGAAAGGACCTGGCCGAATCGTACCGGACAACTTTACCACCATGATTAATCGGCACCGCCTACTTATCGTGTTAGATTTAGACGGCGAGACCGCAGGGGCGACCGGGCCTTGTATTTCGGACAGCACAAAGGGACCCCGCGCGTTTGATTCATTGGGCAGCGAAGGATGCTCGACGTATCGACTTTGAGCTTTCTCGGCCTAGACCTCATCCTTTTATTTATTTTTAACTACGATTGTCTTAATGTTCCGAATGTTCGGAACTCTGCTCATAAATTCAGAAAATTATAAATCAAGAAATCGCGAGAATTTGTAGAACTTTTAATAATGTAACGATGATCGGAGTAAGAATTTAATCGGTAATATATTGTAAATTTTTTAATAATCTGATTTATAAAAATTTATTGTCACAAAAGTCATAAAAACATGACGTAAATTAACAATAATTATTAATATGTATAAATATAGTAATATTTAAATATTATTGTAAAAAATTAAGTTAAAAGCTTTGTTTAAAAAGTTAATATTTTGATCTCTCTTTTGATTATACGATGTTCGCATTTTCTTTAAAAGTAACTATAGAACTTCAGTTCGTAAATACCAACAAAACCTATTACGGTTCAGAAAACCAAGAATTCCGGAAGTTTTAAATTTCCTTCGTGTAACAACTCCGATGTTGCAACAGACTCGTCGTGAATTTTTCGTGATTTTTCACACACGAAGGTTCTACGCGATTCGAAGCATATCGCTCGTTCCTGCTTTGCGATCGCAAAAAGCGATCGCGTTCTCTTTTCCGAATCGAACGATCTGAAACAGAAGAAGCGGCGCAGAAGATCGTTTACGCGAGAATCGAGAATACGTCGGGAAGTAAAAATGCCGGTAAAATATCGAAGACGCACGCGTCGTCGTCGAAGCCAAAATCCGAATCATTAATCACCGTGTTCTCCGCTAGATGTACCGATTCTCCCAACCCTTTACCCTTCTACTGCTTTTTCTCTCTCTCTCTCTCTCTTTCTCTCTCAATATTTTTCTTTTCCTTCATCTGTTTCTTCGCCCTCTTTATTCGACCAATGCGGCTCGCAGAGAAGCGTCTTACAGCCGATAGCTCGGTGAATGATGTAGTCGTCGGATCGTGCCCGGCATTCATCCTTTTGCCTTCCGCTCCGCGAGAAATCCTGCGAAAGGAACTTCTGTCGAGATTTGCCGCCCGTCTAGTGATCCTAGCTTCTTCCAACGAGTTTCCACCTTTTCTCGGCGCACGTCGCAAAGAGGAAACTCATTACAAAAACTTGCCGAGTTATTCATTCCAGGATCGTGACATGTTCCGCTGAATTTAGGCTTCGCAATATTGTATGGGATTGCCAATCTAGCACCACGGACATTCACATAAAGATGCATTCTTCTAATGTGTACGACTGTGAATTGTTTTTATATTACTTTAGCTTGTTTTTAGCTATTTTTTAATTAGGCCCATATTTTTTGTCATTACATGAATTTTATATCAGTGAAATACTCAGAATATAGTCTTTATAAAAACACATAAACGGGATTCAATAGTTACATGACGATATACTTGGCTAATTATGAAAAGCGGAATGATTACTTCCGAAATGTATCGCTGTTAAAATATTATGCTTATTTTTTATATTCCAAATTAATATATATTATATTCCAATTTAATATATATAATAATTTATTTCTTATATTCCACATTAATATATAAGAAATAAACTATGATAGTATAAATTTTATATCTTACTTTTCGTATTTTGTCGACTTATTAATATTACCTAAGATAACGACTAATTCTATTTTATTAGAGCGTTTAAAATTATTAGTATGTTATTTGAATCAAAATTGATGAGAGAAATTATATTTTAATCAGATTAACATGTACTTAAATATATTATTAATAGTAAAATTTTAATAGCCACGAATTATTTAATTTTTTCTTTACTTTTATATGGCTGATATATATTGAACTACATTTAAAAAGTATTACGAATCCTATTATTTAAAGAATAAAGTTTATCCTTACTTTAATCATAAGATTAATTGTGTAAATTAAAAAAGTTAAGAAAATTGTAAATAAGATTACATTTTTATTTAATAATATATTTTTATAGTTTATTTACTCTATTTCTTATTAAAAATTAAATTATTTTTTACAACATTAAGAAAAATCTCAATTTTTTGTGTAAGTACTTTAAATATTCAAGATGATTTATACAAAGTTTTATTGTGATTGTCTGTTTAGTTATTTTGTAAATAAATAAATAAATTGTTTATTTTACAGAACTGATCTCTGCATCGCAATAAAACTTTACATAAATCATCTTGAATATTTGAAATACTTAAATGGTTCAGATTTTTGTCATTATTTCTTATTTCATTATTAATTATATTTTCATTAGAGCACATGTCTACTTCTTATTAAAATAATTTTTTACCCGTGTAGAAAATCGCCGCCAAATATTTTCTACTACTTTCAAATGCAATATAAAACAATCTCTAAGTTTTTCATAATTTTCGTAATCTTTTAAAAAATGTCTTATATATATTTTTAAAAATTGTTTGCTTAACTTGTTTTAAAAGTCTATATTCTTGCATTTTTAATTAAGTTTTTCAATAAGTAATTGCCTTATTTCAATCAAATCTCAAATTTTGACACCACTTATTTTCGACATCTATTCTGACACTGTACCAGCAAGGAATACTCACGTAATATTAGCTTCTTTACTGAGTTCGAAAATACGCAGAGTGCTCCGGACTTGCCTGCCTGATAAATGAGATGCGAAGGATTAATCCTTTTCCCGACTGTAACGAGTCACGTTCGTGTCAAGTAACAGTGATCGCATCTTGCCTTTCTCGGTGGCGAGGGTCGTAGTGGCAACGCTATATTTAGAATATAGCAAATTGCATGCATGTAATATGTATTATGTTCATATAGACGCTTGCGGTGAATTTTTATACGCTTTTCAGTCGTCGCGTGGCGAAACTTTTGATCAAGTGATAAATGATTTTTTAATGCTTCACACGGAGATTATTCTGGCGTTGCGCCTCGTATATTAATTACGTTCTTTATTAATCTCGATCCATTACACTTTATTAAAATTGTTTTTCTCGCGATTACAACCGCGATCGTGCGACGTTGACCGATTTTTAACACGCCCCATGAAGATTATTGGGGTGTTATTTTGACATATTAATTACCACTAACATCTTTATTAATTTCATCCGAGTGCCCTTTGCAATTCCCTTGCGATAAATCGTGATTAGGGCAAATGTGCCAATCGCTTTCTTACATTAATTATATAATTAATTAAAATTAATTAGTACTCTGTAAATTAAAAATTTAAAGGTGTTTTGGTCGGTGAAATTTATCACACTTTCCATCTCTCTTTTTCAAGTCAGTACTCATGTTCTTAGCGTGTCTCGCGGATGTTATTTCGACGTTCGCCGCTTATCGCTCATGTCGATGTCTTCATTGAGGGACGAATCGCGAGCAATTCGGATGTCCGCAGGCGTTTCAAAGCGCGTCGATGGTATCGAAATGTCCGTCGTGAGACATTTAAAATAATAAAGTCGACGCTCGTAACGGCCCGTACGGGCTTTTTATCCGCGTGCGGGAATTACGGACGCGGTAATATCGCAGTCGTGTGTAAGACTTTTGATTGCCTTCGGGGTGCTTTAATACCGCGGGATATAAAACTCCATCTCTCTTCTTCCGTGCCATCCGTTAAGGGTCCCTCCGCCCGCTTGAAAGAGCGTTCGCGTGACTCCCGCCCCGAAGTCTTGCGCGTCCGGAATTACTTTATTCCAGTGGGCGTTCGTTCATGTTCCTTAAAAAAGCATCTCCGTGCCAAAATTAACGGTCTCCCCGTTTCATTTACCGCTGTTCATGTTCCGGACAGTAAGAGAGAGGAAGAGAAGACTTGTGTATCCAATGATCTGCGTACATTAAATACGAAATACATTATTGAATTAAGAAATAAAGAATATCTTTTCATTTTTCTCACTGTTATCTCAGAAAAAGTGTAAGCAAGATTACCTATCACTTATCTAAATTTCAGAATAAATTATCTATAATATTTTATATACCGCATTAACAATATTTGCCGATATTTCAATTATTTAAAAATTCTTCACGTACGTTTGTACTGTTGTACCAAATCTAAATAGTAATATTTTTAATTCTCCTTAAAAAATAATATTACAAAATTGTGTCAAAATTGATAATGATATTGAGTGATATTATAAAAAATTTAATTAAAACAAAAAATTTCAATATAAAAAAATTTATCGTTGCTAAACCGAATAAGGAAAACAATTTAGAGGTAATAATGAATTTAATCTGTGCATGTGTGAACGTTATTACTTTATCAAGAGGCGCGGCCGCGTCGAATGAGAACCAATCAGCACATCGGAAAAGCGACAACAATAAACTTCGAGAAATTGAGTATCGATGTAATCCACTTTTTCAGATACTAGACAAAACAGACGCGCGCTATACGCGCACGCTACAAAGCTTCTAGTATTACATAATTTCATACAAATTGAATATTAAACTATAAAACTATCAATACACATAGTCAAAATACGCGATCTCCGCGATAACAGCCGTTCATGAAGTAAGTGCTGAATGAGAACCAATCAGCACATCCGAAAAAGCGACAAATAAACTTCGAGAAATCAAGTATCGATGCAATGCACTTTTTCAGATAGAGAGAAGAATTTTGTTGTACTTAGACGTCTAGCAACGCCAAGTCTTTGTACTTAAAAAATTTGGAATGGAACGAATTTTTACGATGGTAAAAAATTTTTGCGATGCTCCAATTTTTTATTAATACGTGTAAAGGATAGGATAAATTTACATTTATCTTGTACTTCAACGTCTAGCAATGCCAAGTCTTTGTACTTAAAAAATATAAAATGGTTAAATTTTTGCAATGCTTCAATTTTTATTTAATACGCGATCTCCGCGATGACAGCCATTCACAAAGTAAGCGCTGAATGAGAACCAATCAGCACATCCGTAAAGCGTCAAGAAGAACTTCGAGAGATGCGAGTATCGATTTAACATGCACTTTTTCAGATAGGATTAGAACGCAGCGCGCGCTTTCAAGGCTATAGATATCATTTTCTAATCATTATTATAATATTTTATTACTTTAATTACTTTATAATACATGTATTTATATATAATTATATACAATTATGGTTGTATAAAATTATACATATTAATATATATAAAAATCATACATATATATGGAGATATTTGAAAAAAATTTTTGATGTCTAATAATTATTAAAAAGATAATTTCATTTTTTATAAATTTTATATCAGATATCCTCAGGGATGGGAAGTAACGAGTTACAGTAAATAACGCCGTTATTCATTACTATTTTATAATACTGTTTTACAATTTGGTAATAATATTACAATTTTTTCATAATAGTAATAGTAGGGCCAGGGTTGGAATATTTACTTTTGACGGTAACCTCGTTATCATTATGCATTACTCATTGAAAAATACTACTAACTTGTTACTTTACTTGTTACGTAACGAGTCAAAGTAACGCGTACTTTTTGCGTTACTTCTCATTAACAGATATTAGTGCGCGGACAAACGGCATCGCTAGAATTAGAAAATCAAAATAATAAATTAAAAGAATAAGTAGCAGGGCTTCTTGTTCGCTCCAAACGTCGTTTGCTACGTCAAATCCTCCGGATATAAAATTGCCAACTATTGAATTGTCAAAATTCAATGTTGTGGTCAAGCTTTTGTGATTAAAAAATTTGAAATATCGAATTTTGCAATGTTCCTATTTTATGCAATGCTCGAATTTTTGCTTAATACGCATTAAGCATAAGATAAATTTACATTTATCTTGTTGTACTTAGACGTCTAGCAACATCAAGTGGTACGACTTAAAGAATTAAGCAAGATTACCGTGATAAATTTGTAAATTTTATTCGTCTGGTCAGTTGTCACTTGGTCTTCTGTAAGATTTTCGTTTGAAATTTGTTTATTTTATTTATCTGACCAATTGTCACTTGGGCTTCTTTACAAAGGAGCCGTTGCTAGAGATCTAAGTACAACGAGATAAATGTAAATTTATCCTCTGCTTAATACGTATTAAACAAAAATTTGTATTACACTCGAAAACCTTGCTTAAGCATTAGTCCCGATTCGACACAGGGCTAATATTTACAAATTTCACTCGAATGCCTTGCTCAAGCATCGGTCCCGATTGGACGCAGGGCTAAAATTTACAAAATTTTACTCAAAAGCCTTGCTTTAACATTTTTAGAAAATATTTGTATGTTTTGTTTTTAAAAAAATTATATAAATATACTATAAATAAAATAATGTCCCAAGTATGAAGTATTAATAAGTACGATTTTAGCTATATTTCAGAAATTTTATAAACAAAGAGCTCTACCTGATTAATGCCACCACTTAACCCCACACTTCAAAACGCGAGCTGTCACAACATCTTTCTTGTCTCGCGAAACTCGCGCTGCGATCTCAATCGACTTTCTCGACCGCGCTACCCAATCGGTATCGCGGAAAGGAAGCAACAATGCGTGCGATACTCTCGATATATCTCGTCGTGAAGACCAACTTCTTGCGTCCTCACCAACTTTTTAATATAGGAGGAGAGGATAGGAGGAATATAAACTAGACAAAGCAGGCGCGCGTGTAGCGTAAAGGAATTTAGTACGAAAAATATTACCTCAATCAGAGTTTGAATTTGAATCCCACAACATTCCGCGCGAGTGTCTTAATATAATTAATTTCTTGCAAAAATTTTTCTTTTTCCAAATTGAATTAATTTTTCTGTTACTCAGTCAGGTGGCGAACTGATTGCATTTTTTGTTTATTAAGATAGCAAAATGGAAAAATTGCATAACTGATAAAAGTCACAGTGCGTATTCCGCATAGGATTCACGAGATACCTTGTACGATAAAGCTTCCGTTATCAACGCGCAGTGCTCGGAGCCACGATTTAGCCTTCAAGAGATACGCTGAAAAATGGATGTGAGACGACGCGGGAGAGGCGCCCTTTTAATTTCCGTCGAGAAGGTCATTTCATACAACACGATGATGGCGGTGGGGTACTACCCTTTGTAACGCACGTCTTCGCGAAGATTAAATAGACACTCGAAGCACATCTCGCGCGCGGGCGCTCGAATTCATTTTACATCAGCAAGGTCGGTCTCGACCTTTTTACCTTTCGACAATCGACATTCGTATCATTTTTCAGAAAAGCGCGGCGATAATTATTTCAAACGCGCAGCGGCAGGAAGTCATCCGCGCTGCTACGTACGAATGTTACGCTATAGAGAACTTTTTCAAGCAATCCCCTCTCTCTATCGCCTATTCGTCCATTTGATTTATTCTCTTTTCCATAAAAGCGCGGCTCGTCTTTCCGCGATTTTTCAATTTTCAAATACATTCACAATAGTATTATGATACCGTTCGTCTTTAATTTTGATACAAACGTGCAGTTGGATAAAATAGCTTGAAAACATGCATGCGTATCTTAAATATGAAATAACCATAGAATCGGTTAAAAATTATGTTATACTTGTATATATTTTTTCAATAATACTATAATTGATATTTTTGTTACCTTTATACATGTATGTTTGAGTGTATAATTTAATTCGCCTAAAAACTGATACTTGTTTTGTTGAATTAAAAAATGATTCAGATACACAGAAATAATATTCTTTTTATTTTATTACGTATTTAAATAAAATTTGCATTATGATAAGTAAAGCACATTTTTTCTTTGGTATATAATGCATTTTTATAAAATATATAATTTTATAAAATATTATCCTCAAAATTTTCAAATTGTTATAAATTTAATTTATCAAATGTAATTATAATATTTCGATATATATATATATATATATATATCGATGATTTTACAAAACATAATTACATAGAATGTAAACACATTTTACCGCGTACGAGAGTCAACGACAACGTGTCTTTGCTCGTAAATAATTCATTTTTCTTTGATTAATTCCGGAGTGCCGCAAGGTATCGTACACGTTGCATTTTTAAGTGACATTAAGGCCCAAAGTCAGCAGAATAGGTATGTCGCATCGCATCTCGTATCGTTGATACTGTGCGATGACGTCGGGCGCGCGTTGCACCGGGGAAACATTTTCCTCGATTGCAATTCCGAGATCGATAATGCGCATAAATATTGATGCTCGCATTTCACAGAAAACATGGACATTTGACATTTAATTTTTTTCTCACGGCAAAAACGACGATAAAATCAGGGCTATAATCGGTAAATTTCTGTAATCGCGCTGATAGGTTTATGCATATAAAAATATTTTATATTAAAATAAATAATGTGTAAAATAAATTTTGTATCGTGAAATTTTTTTAAATATTTTATACAAATATATAAAATCTATAGACAGATGTATAGAGAAATATAATTCAATGGCATTTTATGTGAATATTTTCCAAAAGAAATACAACTATTTGTAAATAAAATTTAAAAAATTAAATTATACTAGTGAAACATATTTAAAGTATTAAATTAGAAAAATTCTGATTATTTCTAATCCTAAATTTAAATCCGTTAAATTTAATTTAATGTATGCTGAGCGATAATAATTCTCCTATCATATTTTAAATAATATTTCTTATCAATATTTTATATTTTTGCGTTCCTATATTGTTGTACAAACCCATCAGTTACACACCTGACATATCTGTTCATCAGAACTATTGAATTCGATTTCACCGTTCTTTTTTTCTCTCTCAGGAACACATCATACATTTGTACCTCTTTTTATTCATTTTTCTACGAGTGGTAAATAACTCCTTTTCCCTTAACTGATTTCGTGACGGCGCCAGACTTCTTTACGACGTTCGTCTTGCCTATGCGAAGATTCATTTCCCGATGGAGACGATTTCGCTCTTTGTGGGCGACGCTTACGTCGGCTGAGGAGGCGACACTCGTACCCCCGCGATATTCGGTAGTTCGTCGCGACGAGGAACGACATATATAAAAGTGTTCTCGATGTGAAAGCATAAGCCGGCCCCTCGCGACAGTAAGTTATCCTTATCTCGTTTCGGCATAGAAGTAGAACTTCGATGCGATGGAAGTCATCTCAGACTGGCGCCGTCAGTTCTACACCGGAAACGTACAAACGACAGAAATTTGTCCCTATCGTCGACGAATTGAGTTTTGATTTTTACTACGTCATATTCTCGACGTAATGGTCTGAGAATTACAGCGTGGAGTCTGCTTAATATTAGTACTATTGGAATCTATCAGTATTGTTATTATGTAAATTATTTAGAATTATTTAATATCTACTTAACTGAAAGCGTTTTAAAATCCGACAAACATGCGGCTCGCAGTTTGGGGGAACTTGTAAATGTTTGTAAATTCGTCTACGAAATTATTATTAAGCAGTAAGATCTGCTATTAATCGGTACAGTCATTCTCTCAATTTAAATTAATTGTTTAATGTATTTACTTATTATTTAATATTAATGTTTTCAATATCTGCATGTATTTAAAGTATATGAGGATATAGGTACTTATAATATTAATATAAACGAATATTTTCTGATGTGAAATACTGTGTATGTGTTTCACAGTAATAATTTATATTTATATCCACATCTATAGATTTTATTATTTTTAAGAGTAATTAAAAGCTCCACGATCACCGTTCCCAATTAATCAGCAATGTATGATACAGCGATACGCATTATCCTTGATTGCATCGTGTCGTACCGCTGTTTTAACGAAAGATATAATGTAATATTAATTTTAATTGATCAATTGTGAAGCGCGCAGGGTGTATTCCCTACTAGTGTATACGTTATTTACATCGCGTGTGTTATTTGCTAATTAAGATTAACGGCCGCTTGTGCACGGTAAACGCGGCCTATCGAATTCACTTAATGTAACGGTCGATATTTACCGGTCGTATAGCCATAACTGTGAGGGTGCATGGGAAATAAATTTCGCGTCCCTATCAAAGAGAAATCAGGCGCATTCGTTCGGTTTAACTGCGAGAATTTTCAATGCGTTTTAATAACGCGAGAAATCCGATTTGACAAATTTCTCAAACTTAATAGAAAGCAATTTAAATTGTGCCGATATACTTTGATAGCACTCTTTTCCAATGATTTTATTATATCCAAACGAGTACAATTATATTAAAGAACATAAATATGTTTAAGCCCTCTTATTAGGGGAAAATTGCCGAAATTGCACCAAATCCCCTAAAAATTTATCTGCCGTGCTTGTACATTTTCTATGGGATTATTTGAAAACTGTATAGAACTACCATGATATTTTACTACACTCAAAATGTCAGGCACAGTAGAAATTTTGTTTATAGAAAAATCGTGATATTGTAGTTACTCGTATTTTTTGACACATTTTCTAACTGAATTGCGGAAAAAATAAGATAAACGATCTAGGCTTTAATAATTTATAATAATCACAGAATTAGATTACTATGATTATATTTCCTTTTTTGTATATTAGATAAGCAACGCACTTGTTTATAGATCAGATAAACAAAGTTTTACGAATAAAGTTTTATGCCCTATTTTCCTAAATCGCATCACGTTGTCCATTGTGATTTTCGGCTAGCATGATAGAAAGAGTTGTTTTTCTACAGTGAACGGGAAATGGCCAGAAGAGAATCTGGAAAATGGTCCAGAATCTATGAATTGTGCTTTCAAAAAGTATAGAAACTGTAAAATAAGATTGAATGAAGTAGAAGGGAAATACGATATTTCCGTAAAAAAAGTATTTTTGCGACGTTGTCGAAATAAAGTTTTACGTGAAACGGAACGAGCTAGTGTAGACTCCATGAACGGAGACAACCACTAAGATTTTGGCAAACCATAATGCGATTTAGGATGAATCTGCTTCCTAAATCGCACCCCTTACAAAATTATCAAAATTCTTTATTTAAAAAATTCTAATAATGCAAAAATTACATAGGGGGAAATAGTGTACCTTATTACGATGTAAGAAACTTAAAAAATATTCTCCATAATTTCTAAGTTATGAGTCTTTACGTGAAAAATGGTGCAATTTAGACGACTTTATAACATTCATCTTTTTTCTACTATTTTATTCATACGAGAGATATTTTTATGACATGATTATTCTCTTTTACAGTACCTGTAAGCAGTCAAGATGAAGAAGTCAGAGTCGAGTGTCTTCGCTTAATAAAGGTAGGATTTTTGTCGAAAATTCTCATATTACTTATATAGAGAAGACATATTTGTCAAGGCTTTGAATGCGGAGAAATTGCACAAGTTCGAACACTGAAAATAATTTCCTTAAAATAATTACTTATCGATCTTTCGGTGATATTTAAAGATCAATGATATAGGATTAAAAAAGGAAAAATAGAATGCAACAGATGCCTTTACACGGCTTCAAGCAATGAAATTAGTTTCTGTCGCTAAATCGGTAGATTCGGGACGGTCAATTCGACGCCGACACGTCGCCCGCATTATGAGACCGCGTTTTTCTTCCCCGTTGATCGAGCAAGCTAATCAGTGACGGATGCGATTTACGATGAATCGCGAGGTGTGCCGCTACACTCTGATTGCCTCGATAACGATTTCTCCGACCACCACGATAATTGACGCCTCGGATCCGCCGTCAATGGGATCTTGTTCGTTTATACGAGCGACGGGGCGATTTTGCGCTGGTAACGTGATAGGCATCTGCTTCTTGAAAGGTCACATGAGGGTTTTTGGGGGTTGAACGATTTATCGGGGTGGGTTGAACAATTTATCACATTTCCGTATGAAGGATGCGAAGGGGAAAAGCAAATATTTAAGCGCGATGTATAAAGTTACGAGATAAATGAATGATAATTCAATATTTAGTTTAGATTAGTAAATTGTACATATAAACATAAATATTTAATTATTTACAGGAAGAACACGATTACGCTGTAATACAGATTTAAAAATAATCATATTTGATCATCACTATATTGACCGCTGGTCGCTAGAATATCTAAACTTTTCAATATCATCATGTGCTTGAGCTATCTATTACTATTTTAATGATTCGACGTAAAATTATTTTCTGATCTGTATCTAGTAGTAAAATGATCCTTTGCGTGTATTAGATATAAAATATTCAATTTGATTAAAATATATCTATTAAGATAAAGGTCTGTGTAATTATTTCGATATCGGTTATAGAAACAATTGTTTAGGACAAATAGTATGAAATAAAATATATATTTTATCGATCTAATTCAATGAGCTTAACGTTCAATTCAGTCTGATATTTACTGCGATTCTCTTTGGATATGACGTAGCCGTATTTTCCGATTAGTTTCGAAAACTATTACTGTGGAAGCAACGAACCAGCACGGACGAGTACGCCGCGTTCGATTTAAAAACTTTCTTCGTTTCGGAGTTTTCCGCTTGATCATAACTTTACGTATCATTGAACAGGTTCTTTCCGTTATTTCGTAAGTATTACGCCTCTCGTTTCCTTGGAACGAATAACCTCAGCGGAAATTTATAGCCTTACTAAAGAATGAAGCTAAACACCCGTGCCATATCGCGTTTTTGTTATATTTCCAAACAATCTCCAATTTATTTGGAATCGTAAAAACCCGCGTGCGTTTAGTTTATCGTGATGCCAAAATCGCGATAAACCATTGACCGGAAGATCAGTGGGTATTATCTAAAAGCAGATTTAGCACACCAATTAAATAATGTTCAGTTCAAGTAACACCCATTGACTCTCGCTAGAACTTCGATTTTATGCACTCAAATTTTCCGGCGATTAACTCCTCGTTGATTATAAATGTTACGAACGATTGTCGATCTTTGAAATATATCTGATATTATATTTGAACAGACGGCCGTTTTATTTCTCTAACGTCGATTTATATCGCAATAAAATATCCATCCAAGGTGATTTGCCTGTAAGAAAGCGATACGTAGTTCTCCAAGATCAATCTTTCATGGTTTCTGCCATTAATATATTTTTTATTTTCTTTCTTTATCTCTCTCTCTCTCTCTCTTTCTCTTATTCACTCACTCAAATTGTCCATCGTCCGACTGTCCATAAACCATAAGATGAGGAGAAACAAACCTTTAACGATTTGTTGCGAATTGAAAGATTAGCAAAATTTACGGAGAATTTATTCTTCGCACGTGATTGTATGCGAAATTATTGAACACCTAATAAATATTACATAGTGTATGC
Source organism: Solenopsis fugax (assembly GCA_003595255.1). Classification (NCBI taxonomy): domain Eukaryota; kingdom Metazoa; phylum Arthropoda; class Insecta; order Hymenoptera; family Formicidae; genus Solenopsis; species Solenopsis fugax. Next base: position 46,760 of record QKQZ01001986.1, on the reverse strand, counting down.
ATTTATTTCTGAAAATTAGAGATGCGAAACTTATATTTCTTAAACTCTAAGGACGTTTTCACATTGAACAAACTCGAAATCTGATTAACGTAATATAAATTAAGAAATTGATTGCGTTAATTAAAGAGTTATATGAAAGAGAAGCGTATAGATTGCTCAGGATGAAAGTGCAATGCGCAACCGCAGCTTGGAGGCAATCGTCTATCACTCATCAATACGCACTCTTCCGAGCACGGACTAATCGCCGCACCTTTCAATCAATCACGATGCGGAGAACAGTGCCGGCTAATGTTATTCATGAAAGCGGGCGCACCGGTAAATTTCCCGGGGATTTCCCGACGTCGATAGCTCTTTTAATTCGAGTTTGCAAACTCGCAACAAGTCGGCGGCGCCCGCTGGCCGCGCTAAGCCGCTCCCGTCGAGCTGCGCGGACGAGCTTGAGAGAAAGTTGAACCCCCGGAAGTTGAGGAGAACGGGATAAACCAGACTGCAAAGGGGGTGCATGGGGCGTGAGACGGGCGAAACGCGACGGTGGAAATCCATCGGCGGTATGGGAGGGGGAGGGGGGAGAGAGAAGGATTTGTGAATGTCGCGCATCGTTGTCTTGCAGTCGAGTGACGTTAAATAAGTAAGCGAGGGGCGTCTGTAGAGAGGCACGTTTCGACCCCGGGCGGCCTCCGGCGCGGCGGTGCCGGTCGTTTCCTCTATTTTTCAGTTCGGTACTGCAACTACGGGTTGCATTATGCAGCCCGCAGCAGACAAGCGACTACGCGACGCGACGTCCCGCGGGACGTCCCGACGCGTTATTCCGGTACTATTGCGCGTCACAGACCCGCCAGACGCACGAGATTCCTCTCGCATGATGTCCTTGAAACTGGGAAATGGAATCGATGAATTCACATCTCGACATTATCTTGATAAAATAAGAATATTGTGCATATTGTGCTTTACTGGCGCACTAGATAACAAAAGCATTCTTATTTAGATTCACTCTTTTAAGAGGATACTCTCCTCACACAACAAACTTTATTTAAAGAACATCCTAAGGACGTCGGGACGTCGTTGGGGACATATGGACGTTCAAAAAATGTCCATATGTCCCAATACATTTTTAAAAAGTCTGTGCTGTGAGTCGCTTTTGGTATCATTTTTATACCCTTTTTTTAGGAATTTTTTTAAAGAAAAAGTATAAAAGTTGTAAATTTAATACTTAGTACTTTTATTCTTTGACATTTGAATGTTATAGATTTTTCTCAAACATTAGGAAAGATAGTTTTAAATAACAAAATAAGAAAAAAGCAGACAGTTAGGAGTCAACGCGGTAAACGGTGCGCATTTAAATTGATTGGTTTGAGTAACTGATAATAATCATTAATTAACATCTTGAGAATTACTCTCGTTCGTTACTCTCAAAATTTGCAAATCGACGCAGTCTATACGATGTCAAGGATTAAAATGAGCTTAAAAAGATATTTTTGGCAATTGTTTGCATATTTATACGGATGTGTCAAAAAAATACCGGCTCACCGTTGGCCTGTTTGAAGAGATGTATGAATTATCTGAAATAAAGAGTAAAAGAAATGCTTAATTTGTATATAGTTTTCGTTCGAGATACAACTAACAATAAGTTAAAATTGATTTTTATAGAAATGGCAAAGTTTTGAAAAAGAATCGGTTTTTTCGCTTTTTTCGAGACTTTTTCTTACTGGCAAAAGTTGGAATTTTTATTTGATTGCAAGTCGGACAAGAGAGAAACATGTTGTCTTCTAAAAATTTTACGTTAATTGGATTAAAATTAGATGAGTTTTCATGACAACACTTTTTTTAAAATGTTATTTAAAAAGAAAATGGGTTTAAAATATTGCAAACAATTTATATGTTAATAAAAACTTTTACAAGTTTGTTACTTTTAATTTGCTCTTTTTTTATTTTAAAATTCTATCTCAAACTATTAAAAAATGCCAAAAAAATAATCGATTTTTTGAAGCCCAAAAGCGACATCCTTTTAATTTGTTACTCCTGTCATATGTACATGTGTGTAAGAAACAACTGCTTTTCACATTTTTTTAACCATTTTCATAATTGTTCTTAGAATTCATTTTGATTATATATATTATAATTCAAGAGTCTATATTATAATAATACAATTATTTATTAATTATACATTTGGATTATTCGGATTCGCTGTCCTTTTGTTTGAATTATTAAGCATTCTTATGTTCAGTGTATAAGGCAGTAAATGAAATCTTCTTACATACCACAGAGAAGGTATGAAAAGTAAATATGCAAAATGTATCCGACGTTCGCATTTTCTAGTCCGCGATTATTGAAAAGCGCTTTGAATTTACGCGATTCCAAGCATCAAAGTGCACGCGCCCAATAAAGAAGTATTTATATATTATTCAACGCATCGTGCCGTGTACGGCGCGAATTAACGCGGAGAGAGAGTATATTCGCGACTGGGAAGTGAATCGGCAGCCGCGGCATGGCAGTTAAATCTTCCGAATTCAGGGAGAAAAACGAAGGTGAAGGGACGAAGAGTGGTCGGTCGTCGCGAGTCTCTCGCGAAACGGTTTCGCTCGCAAAGCACGGTGGAATATGACGTTCAAATTTCTCTCTAATTCCGACGATGACGGCGGAACTATTTTAAAGAGGATTACGCGTAATTCCTGCTTCGGTAGGGCGTAGTAGAACTCGGCGCGCGCGGGAGATCCCTTCCGCCTTTCGGCAAAGTGGGATGCATTATGCTGCAAGAATATTCGCGAGACTTTGAAATTCTCGCAGCTCTCGTAAATCTTTGTCTGGACTGCAGGCGTGCGAGGAGCTTAAATATTTAAGCTTAAATATTAAATATTTGTTAAAGAGCATTCTAATCGGAAATAAAAAGAATGTTCCAATTCGTAAGCTAAAGTGATATAAATCATTTAACAGGATTTATTAAAGTACTTGTTTGTAAATATTATGAAAAATCTCCATTTAATGCGAAATGTCGCGAATAATGTAGAAAGAGAGAGATAGCAGTTTAATATAACAGAAATGTTTTTTCATCTCCGACAATTCCGTGACGAATCCGCGCGAGAAAAGAACAGCAGCTTATCGCGACAGGAGGCCGTAGAATTTACCGAAAACCGCGAAACACGTGACGTCTGAATTTCCGTCGGTGGCGAGACGTGGCCCAACGAAGATTTGTTTAAACGGAAAACACGTGAAATTGCACGCGTAAAGCCAGTTTACCCTTCGTAGAATCATTGGATGAGACAGTCGGAGTTCCAAAACGAACTCGTGACGAGCACATCGAAGGGTAAAGCGCAGCCTAAACGAGATTACGTATAAGCGGCGCGTGCCGAGGCGCTGCGGCTCACAAAGTTCGAACGTAAAATCGTGCTCGACGACGCGAAGAAGTTTCGCGCTAAAGGCACGCCGGTAGTCCTTTCAAATTGGCCAAAGTGAAGCGGCGTTCTTGCGATCTACGGCGCCCCGGAATAAGAAGAGAACTCTTCGAGAACTCGCCGCAAAAATCGGTCGATTTCGGTCCACGTTTCTCAGGAATCTTCGCTGAAAGATCCAAAAATACTTATGCACTTTCTAAATTTCTTCGAGTGAAGTTTTATGCAAAAAATGGAGTGATTATCGATTAACTCAAGTTGGAGCAATTTTCTGTAACTTTTTATTTATATGAGGTGAATTCTACTCCGTGTCATGAAGTGAATTCTTTCGTTCTCTGTCATGGAATAAATTCTTTCATTTTATACACTATTAAAAATGTCATGAAATTCAATGTATTTTCAAGTTACATATTAAATTTAATGCACATTAAATTTAATGTATCTATAACTGAAAAGCATGTGCATAAAATTTACACCCAGAGAAAAGTCATATTTAAATTGATGAAATCGTTTCATTAACTTGATTTTTTTAAGTAAAAATATCTTTTTTTAAATAAAAATTCTTTGAGGAAAATAAAAATTTATTTGATTTCAAGGAATGACATTATTAGCCTTTTTTAAAATAAATTATTTGTTTCATTTAAACAAATAATTTTTTAACTCAAAGAAAGTGATAGAAATGTAAGAAATAATTTAGTTGTTCTGATTTCAAAAATGCCTTTAGTTACTGTTATAGTTTTAAAAGCTCGGGAAAAAACCGAAGCTTTTCAATTTTTCCGCGGATTTTCTTGGTTTCTTTCCCAAGGGAAACAAAATTTATTGAAAAAATTCACCTACAAATTGAATTTTTCTAATAAATTTTTGAAATAATTTACCTCCAACCGAGAAAATCCGCGAAAAAATTGGAAAAACCAGTTTTCTTTATAAACTTTTAAAACTATTACTGTTAACTAATATCTAATAGTTAATAAATCTGTAATACGAATCTGAAGTCAAGATAATATATGTAATTGTTATATGACAAATAATAATTGAATAGTAAGAAATGTATTTTGTTTCTTAATATAAATTGTTTTGTTTTCGATTGATATTCCGTAGAAAAAGAAACATGTTTAAACATTGTTTCGTGTGGAGCTTTCAATTCCCTGTTGATTCTGGCGCGAGTCCTCGAAAGTGTCCGAAATGCGTGCTATTTAATCGTTTCCATTTCGCGCGACGCGGTCCAAGCGTTTGCCGCGGGGAATGCAAAAAGACCGGTGGCGTCCGCAGCGAAAAGTGTTTCCGAGAGCTTTTTAATGACTCGCGTTCGGCCAGGTCTAATTATTTGCGGCGCCCGCAGGTTATCCCGAGCGTTAAAGCCGAACGTGACTGGACTATGGGACGCTTCCTCTTTCACTGCGACGAGTTACGCGATTTTGCGAAATTTCACGAAGTCCTCGTTTGCTTTCGCGATTGAGTCTATTCGTCGACAAGTTCTTTTGCAAGCTTTGAGAAATTCTGCTTTCGTGATCTTTATCACTGATAGCACGCAAAATTTGAAGCTCGAAAAATTTATATAAATATAAAATTGAAAATGTGTTTAACATCTTAAAAGAATCGAAGAAGTGACTTATAAATAATATTTTATGATTAAACAAATTTTTTCCTACAAAATTTAATAATTTAATATTAATTTAATACATCTTTCTGTATTTTTTCAGAAGGATAAAAAATTCTTGCGAAAATTCTGAGCAGTTCACAAATTTAATTAAGCATATAAAAGAAATGAGAAAATCACGGTGTACGTGTAATGGCGCTAAGGGGATATCGTAATTCGTTATTAAGAGTTTAGTCGAGATTAAAATATTTTCTTTGGTTTGAAGCGATACAGACTTTATCTGACGGTGAGAATTAATTAAGCATTCGTGTTTCTTCTTAAGAATTTTCCAACAAAATATTACACTCTAGATCTCGCGCTTGTAGAAGCTTGTAGTAAGCTCAGTATTTCGATAAGTGAAATCCAGACAAGCGATAATCTGCAGCCTGATTTATAAAAGAAAAAGAAATGTAAGTTTAATCATTTCTATTATATGACTGCTCTTGAAAGAACTCTTGAAAGAAGTTGAATTAAAAAATTACGTATATGATATTATTAATCACATTTGCCCTTTTAAATATATAATAAGAGTATAAACATATATTTTACTTTACAGTAAATTTATTCCGCTGTAGATTTTTCTTTATATAAAAATATTTTAATCATTCTTACATTTTGAAAATACATATATTTATATTATTTTGGTTGAAATTTATTTATTAATATTATGTTTTCTAAATTTTATTATTTTGAAATATAATTTTGTATTGTGTAAATTCTTATAACTATTGATCGTTTTTTTTTTAATAAAAGTATTTATTAAAGAAATATATTAAGTAATATAAATATGTGTGTCTTAAAAATACATATTTATATTTTCAAAAATGAAAGTGTTTCCCTGAAATGAAATGAGTTTTTAACTTGCATCGTTTCTCTCTGGCCAGGTTTAATTTTTTGTTACGGCGAAATGGTCAGTTAGTCACATCCGCGACAAATGGAACCAGTTCGAGAATCACTCATAACACGTTATTAGTATGTATTACACACGCGCAATGCATCAGTTTATTTACGCGGGCGGGCCGCCGTAAAAAGGCAGAGCGCGTTGTTTTTCAGGTCGCGTATCGGCTGCTCGAGTATAAATCGATGCGAAATTACTGCAAATAACGAATGCGGGGGCCTCGGCCGCCTGTACTACCGGTTAACTGGCCGCCAGCACGAGGCACTTTGCATAATATTTGGATCGCGTAACGAGACTGAATAAACTTTGTGTCGGAGGGTCGACTCGGTGATATTCCTCAATACCAATTGCGCTTCGTCGATGGCGTCGTCCGGCGTCGTCTCGGAGTGGTATATCCTCGAAAGCCCTCAACTGACCTATATTTCAATTCTTTGCCGAATAAACTAAAGAGAAATGAAACAGTTTTGTTGAAACCGCTTTGTAGGTACCTAAAATTGTCTTATGATTCTTACACAATTTCTATAAAAGGATATTACGCGTCTTACACAAAAACGATACCTTAACAGTGAATTTTAATTACTTTTGTAAGATAGAAAGATAGAAATTCAAGATAAAAAGATATCCAAGAGAATTCACGATAAAATGTTGAGATTATCATAGTTTAGAATTTCGTGATTAAAATTGGCCAATAATCTGTAGAATATGCTATTACTGTATTGTATGGTAACTGTGAAACACTCATATTTACGTAGAATTGAACACACATATATTCTATAAAAAGTTGTCTATGTTGTATTTTTTCTTGCTAATTTTAGGACCTAAATTTTTTTTAATTTTGCATAATTTGTATAAAAAATAAAATAAAAAATTAAAAGTATTTTTTAATTTTCTTTCCGCCTTTTTAGAGGGAAGATAATTGCAAACTTATTATTGTTGCGATATCAGATTGATTAATGGTGGATTTATGAACGGTTCAAATCGGAGGTGTTCCTTTAAAGGTTGCGCATGTATCTGCCTTTCGCTGTAAAGGCGTAATTTATCGATCATCCGACTTTTCTCCCGCCCGCAAAACTTACGCTAAAGTTGTCGTGCCTGTTTATGTAAAGCAGCCCGGGAAACTGATCCTATATTCCGCATATACAGTAGCACTTTAGGCACTAAGTCTCTCCAAGCGAGGGGGGAAAGAATGTAAGTCACCCGGGCTGGCAATGAATTTCAAGTCTACGCCGTTGCGTAATGTCGGTGTATGCGACCATGGCAACTCGTAGCATCACTCGAATGGTCTGAAGAATATTTTATCGCAGTTAAATTGTTTTGTGACATATGCTGCATTTTATGCATTTTTATTTATATTTTACGTTTAATACGATTGAATATTAATTATTTAAATTCTGCTTATCCTCGATTATTGAACTGCATAATGTAGCACGTGCACAGTTGTAAAAAATACTAATTCTTTTCCATCTCGCATGATATATAAATATTGTTAAAATTGAAAAAGATACGTAAATCTAAGAAATTGAAAGCTAAAGTTTGGTTTTAACATTATTTTTTAATATTTTTACATTACATCCGTGCTTACAATTTAGAAAATATTGAAATGACACATGTATTCTGTAAAAAATTCATTAACCCTTTGTCGGGCGCATATGATTTCACAGATTCATGATAAACATATTTTCTCTAAGTTTTAATTCGTCGTAAATATGGGACGAAGGGTTAAATACGTTTACGTATTTTTTTAGACTCTTACTAATATTAGGCTCTAAGAATTTTTTGCATTAGGCAATCTTGCATTATACTATCATGATAAATTACATTGTATATGTATATATCAATAATTTTGAACTATGAATTATAAGTATGTACATATATGGCTTCATCATCATAAAAAAAGCGGGATATTTGTTATCTCATCAAAACCCTAAATCTTTCACAACATGGCTAAAAAGTAAGATATCGAAATAAAAAAGTGCATTTCATAGGGAGTGAATAATACATTCATGATTTCTGATCAGAATTTCAAGAAAACGTTGACTTTTTTCTACAAAAAAATTCAAATGTCACAGAAAAACATTTTTTACATATTGAACCTTAATTATTTCGGAAATCTGACGTGCTGGTGAAAATTGATTTGCGGCATCGTTTATAGCATCCAAAAATCTATAAAAAACACCTTGTCTGATTCAAAATAATTTAAAAAAGTCTTTTTTTGTAAACTAGTGCAATTTTCATTTAAAATAAAATAAAATGTAAGCAGCATCTTTAAAAATGCTGCTTTTCTTCTCTCTCATGCCTAATGATTTAAGCCGCGTTTACTATTCATCTGATCAATAAAATTGACGTAGTTCAAGGACATCGAAAGTAATTTGAATGTGCCTGCCATTCAATTTAACGCGTCCTATAATCGTCTTCTTTCACAGAGACGTATGTGGATGAATCTTAACAGAGAAACGATCCGTCTTTTTCGTGCACCTCGCTTATCCATATAATAATCTCGACGCGTATCTCGATGCCTTTATTTGTCATATGCCCGATGTGTGACATAATTCGCACGGCAGCCCGCAGAAATATTATCCGGTCGAAAATGATTTTGTCCAAGAGATGATATATCGCGACGCTCGTCGACGAATTCTTCGTTTTCGCGACATCATTAATTTGCCACCCGCAGAGCCATCGATCACGACGAATTGTTCGATTCGAATATTCGATTCGTCGTGACGTTTTGAGGAAATTTGCACGCATCGGGCTTCTTGAAAACTGATGGCTCGAGTGATATTGTCTATCTTTTCTCTCGATTTGTCTGAATTCGCGGAGTAATTTTATTAGATCTACAATTGAAACAAAATATAAAAAAGTAATTCGGCGCGCAGTCTCGTTGAATTTGAATAGGTTTATAAACTCACACAAATAAATATAAAAGCACTAAAGAATAAAAGACCTAATAAAAGAACCAGCTACGACCGTAAATAGGCTTCTCTTGTTGAATTTGTATTTATACATCATCGGTCGGATATTTCAGTCGTTTAAGTCGTCAAAATATAAAAACTAAAAAGTTTGGATAACAATAAGAAAAAAACATTGTTTTTAAACTTTTGGGAAAATTGTTTCAGGATATATTATAAAATATATAAATTTAATCCGACTTTAGGATAAATCGAATAGAAAGTGTTGCATGCACTTTATGTTCATCTCTCATGGCGGGTGAAATCAATGACTAATTGCGAGCCCGCGTGTCAGTGGCTCTTATTAATTTGCTTTCGTTCAGGATCAGCGTGTCGGTTATAGTTGAACGGACATAAATCTACCGGGGTTGATACGATGAGGAAGGGAGGGTAGGAAGGTGGGGCGGCAGCCCTTATCGGTGTCGGTAGATCGATATCACGGGCCAGGTAACCTACCCCGTTAACAAGGCAATCAGGGATAGTTTCTCGATACCGCACGAGCCGGGGTTAACTTAATTAAGGGTTGTTCTACGATTGCCGATTGTACCGATTGCGCGAGTCGGCTGCATTCGCCGGCTGTGTGTGTATATATATGTATATGGATGCAATTCGACGCACCGACCTCGTACAGCCTTTTCGTTAACATTGGAAATGTTTAATACGTTGTATCAAAATGGTGGAACTTTTCGAACATTTATTAGAAAGAGAGAGAGAGAGAGAGAGAGAGAAGAAAAGGAAGATTGAATCAATTTATATTTATTTTGAAATGTTAAACTTTGAAAAGTTGGCATTTCTTGTATTTTTATAGCATTTATAAATAATTATTATTGTATAATATATTTTATTTATAGGTCTGAATAATGAAATAAACAACAGAATTAAATATAGGAAACAATAAGAAAAACGATATATAAAAAATATGAACTTCTACTTCTGTAAATAATATTTATGTTCCTCACACTCACGTTATTTTTTAATAATAAGATTTATATGTATATTATATATAGAGAGATTATATAAAATATGTTCGTATAGTACAGTCTTGAAGCATAGTAAACGGATCACTTGGCCATTTGCTAATGAAAAACGGTTAAGTGTTTAGTGGAAACAGGATAAAAAAACTAAAGAATAAATTTTTCCATCTCTAATGACACTAAATGTATGAAAATAATGGTCTCTTGATAAAAGCGTCGGATAATAATGGAATTTTCCTTTGAGTTACCAGTATAGCTCCAGGTATTCAAGTTTCATTTATCTAGAATTCTAGCAAGCGAGGCGCCTTGTATTTCTAACTATTCTTTCTGACACGAGGCTATATCGTTCCAGAGTTAGACAGGATAAAGAATGCCGATTATGAAACAAAAGTCTAGCCAATTATATTAAATCAAAATAGTTTGTATTATCTTCGTCGTCTTGAAATGAACAAATTGGCATGAATTGCTCTATGTTTCTCGAAAAGGAGAAAAAATGTTAATTCTCTGAAAATCGGTTTCTACTCTTATATCTCTTAACAACTCAATTAATTTTGCAACAACGCTTTTCTGAAACACGGTGCTGCTGTGTGGTATACCGCTTTTCTTACGGCTTCCTATTCCTCTTTTCGCATCGGGCCAATAGAAGAGCGAGACTCATCCTGAGATTCTCCTGAGTTTTATCCGGATATTCTTTTTCACGTCGTCGACGAGCGCCGAATAGCGCGTCGAAATTGCCTCCTTTGGAAGACTGGAAGACTTTCGGAAACAATGAACTGATGGGGTTCAATGGAGCCTGGCTTAAGGCACCTCGAACCGTTCCGAAGAGCGATTTCGATTAACCGTAAAAGCATTCGGTGTGCATACACACGTATTCACGAACCGATAGCATACAGACTCACCCATTCACGATGGAGCGAGATTCACGAAGAGAAGGGGAGAGAAAGTAAAAGAAGGAATGAACAAGAGAGGCGTATGCAGCGAGGAAATCTTCTACTCGGCGATGAACTATATTATTTCCGGTAGAAAGCGCTTCTTGACTAGAGAGGTGGCAGGCGGGAGCGGCTTCAAACACAGCCCTGTAATTGGTTCACTTAAAAGCGGATCGATACACAATTACAGAGTAATTGGAGTACCAATTAAGACGACGACGACGATCCGTCGTACTGTTTTTCTCATCGCTCTTATCACGTTACGTTTGCGTACGCTATCGCCTAAGCGTCCAAGAAATCACCGAATGGGAATCATAATGGAATATTTCACACGATTAACAGTACATCGACTCAGAATACTTTTTTAGATAGAAAAAAATTTGCTGTTTGTTTACGTAAAGAAAAATATTATATTTAAGAAAACTATATAATAATTTTGAAAATAATGTTCTTTCGTTCATGCAAATTATTTATCATTTATATGATTAAATTGTTTTTTGAAAACGATATTATGTGAGACGAGTTTAAATTTTCGTTTCACAAAACTTATTGTATTACAATTAAAAAATTAGCAAATTAATTAGGAGAATTAATGTTATAAATTTTAACTTTATAACGTCATTTACTAATTTGTTGGTTACATATACACGCGAGCTTTCTACGTTCAGCAAATGTCACTGTGTGATAAATTGGGCAGCAAGACAATATCGTGAACTCCCTTAATTCCAAAATAAAAGAGCGGGAAAATTGTGGTTACAACAGCATTATCGTATTTAGGGAGTATAACGTTGCAGTTTTTCAATTCTCTCTCTCTCTTTCTCTCTCATATTCTCTCTCTCTCCGCGATCGTTGAGCTGTAAGCGGATTGCGCTAGCTGTTCATTAAATTAAGTAATTAATATCGGAAATGTTGCGATATAGTGCAAGCGGCATACTAATGTACAAGCTGCGTGTGTTGCACAAAATTTAAATAGATTTCGTGGCTCTCATGTTGCCGCAATAATGCGGATAAGTGCGGTTCGGTACTTTTTTCACAAATCAACGTTGATTAAAATGAAACTAATTACCCGAATATATTTTGCAGATTATTATATTTTTGGCTTTATGTCTAAAGAGAGCAAAAAAGATGCTTTGCATTTTCGTAATATAAGTTGCTTTTATGAAACATATTGTGGAAATATTTACATGAAGAAATTTTAATGCATTACTTTTGAAGATTTTATCGACCAAAAACATGGTAAAAATAATATTTATGAGAAAAGAAGCAAACATTTTAATAAACAATATGGATGTAAGGAATATTTGTCGCGCACACAATTTGTTTTTCTAAGTAATTTATAAAAACATTTAATGATCTTTTGAAATTTCTCTTCTTTTAGCATTTAAAAGTTCTTTTTTAATCAATTCCTTCATTTATTATACATACAATATTAAATTAATACTGCTACTTTTAATGAAGTTAGACCATGGATGAAAGGTTCTTGTGCAATATTAATTTACACTCTAGTAAACATCAATTTAACTTTAATATTGGTAACTTTAACAGACTTTAAATTTTAGATAGCACTATTTGTGTTCCGCCGTTTTCTGCGAAATGCAATGAAATATAATAGATATGTTTGAATTAAACACGAATAGAATATTATTTTTTAAGAATGTTTAAAATATGATTCTTTAAGAGCTGACAAAACAAGTTATTTTCGTCGCTCAGAAATTGTGCGTTGAAGTGGCGTAAAGATATGATTATGTCAACCAAGATAATTAAGCGCGGTGGCAATTATTCGAGAGTAATGATGCGCAGATGCATTTATCAACGCACAGAACTGCTTCGCCAATGTTCAAAAACACACGCAGTATCACCGTTAGTAATGTCTGTTAACACGATGCTAATATTTTTCTTGTTAAGTCATAACTCTTCTAAAATTTATTTTTTATTTAACTCGATATTTCTATCGAATTGTATAATAATTTATTTCCATTAGTTCATTACTTAGAGTCATTTTATTTTTAAAAATTACATAACACGTTCTTCATCACTCTAAATATTTTTGTTTTTACTTGGTCGTACTGGATGTTCATTTAGCAAATCGAAACAACGTGCATGCGATTCGAGCCGTGAGCTTCACGTGTGTGCGAATGACTATCGAGGATTGTCCCAGATAATCTTGACTCGCTCATCGGTCTTCGTCGAGCGACCACCGTATCGATCGTTCGCTACTCACAATTATCCCAGTTGGGCACGTGAGATTTGTGTTTGATATTTATTTATCGACCGCACGACATATTCCACGTCGCACGAGCAAACAATCGCCGTGCAAACACAGTTGGACCGCTCCGGCGGCGCGGCGCACCGGTGCACGTCGTCGTCGTTAGGTGACATGAAATTCCGTAATTTGCGTGTCATCGGGACGACAAGTGCTTTCGATATTGAGGGAATACATTGCGGTTAATTCCATTGGCTTAGTGAATATACCGTTTGCAACACGGCCAATAATGGAGGTCTATTTAGGGATAAGTAGGGCTTGCCAGCGAATTTCCTGGGCAAGGATAACGTCACTGTATTGTATCGAATTGTTAGGATATGAAGAATGTTGCAAAGGGACTGAATTCGCGATTAACAAGATGAAATCGATATTTTGACAGTTCATTGATTTTCTAACTTTTCTAGTTAGCATCTTGATTGCTTCTACTACTTTTGATATAATATTGTAACTATTATTTATACACATATGACATTACAAAAAATAAGTTACTATATGCTACTTTTTAGCAAAAATTTGGATAATGATAATAATGAAAATGAATAATTAAATTAGAAAATTTAATAATTTATTTACAATTTTTAATTACGTTTATAAATAAACCTTAAATTAAATTTTTATGTAAAGTTATATCACTTAGATTAAATCGATACTACGACTTTAATATTTATATGTAAAAATTAATTTGTTTGTAAATTTTCAATTTTTTATAAGAGCTGTTAATGTCTTAATAATATTTAAAGAGAAACGAGCTCCAAGTTGATATTACACAAAGCGTTTATGGATAATCTTTAATACAGTGAATGTAATATACTTATGCCTGTCATAAAAAATTTAATAACTTGTCTATAAAGTTGCACGATTTTTTAGTCGATTCATATCACGAAAAGTTCGTCTCTCTGCCATTCGTTTCTTTTTTCTAATAAGACGAAACAAATGGACAGCTGCTTTTACAAATCCCTAAATGGACTTGCGTCTGTCCGCGGAAAGTGGTGGTCTAATTGTACGATAATAAAGCTTGCCAACGTGCAGTGCTTGCATACGAACGCCAAATGTGTAAGAGTTAGTTAGATGAGCGCGGGTTGACTCCCCAGCCAGTTGACTCTTTGTTGCTGAAAGTAACGCAAATTAAGTGCCAGTCAACTGTGCGAGGAAAAATTCGTCGCCTACGAAAGAAACTGAGGGAAAGCTCACGCAATCGAATCGGGAGCGAAATATAACGAAATTACCCGTTTCCATATTCCGGTTTTAATTAACCGGTGGCTGTATTCTACCTGTCGTACACCCATTAGGTCTTATTTTCAACTTTACTGCTTAATGTTATCCCCTGTTTCTACCAGTAAAAAATTCGCCGGGACGCGGAATGTGCGCGAACAAATTTAATATGTTAAAATAACGTGAATTTCATAATTAGTGAAAAAAAAGATTTAAAAAATTAATTTCATGTGTGCGCGTAGAGAATATTTTTTAAATAAAATTTACCGGTAGTCACGCTCAATGGAGCCAAGAAGAGATCCGCGATACTCGTTAGCTGTGCATCCATGCTGCTGATGTACTCTCGACAGTAACTGACGTTCATTGTTTAAAGACGACAGGCAACATCAGAGCAGTAGTAAATTTAACGCATTGTAACAAAAATAGTTTTCGAAAATAATTTATCAAAACACAAAGAATAGTAGTTTTCCTTTTATTGTCTATTTTTTTGCGCAATCACATCTTTTTCCAATTAATTTAAATCGTCAGCAAACTTTATCGAATTAAGTTTAAAAATGTATAAGACATTTCTCAAAACATTAAGAAAATTATGAAAAAATTACAGATTGTTTCATATTGCATTTTAATAGTAGAAAAAATTTGGCTGCAATTTTCTATTTGGATAAAAAATTATTTCAATAAGAAGTAGACATGTGTTTTAATAAAAATATAATTAATAATGAAATAATGAAAAAAAACTGAATTTTTTTATTTAAATACCTTTTATTTAAATATTCAAGATAATTTATGTAAAGTTTCATTACGATGCAGAGAGATCAGTTCTGTAAAATAAAAAAAATTTATTTATTTATAAAATAATTAAACAATAAAACTTTGTATAAATCATCTGGAATACTTAAGGTACTTACACAAAGAAATTGAGATTTTTTTAAATGATGTAAAAAAATAAATAAACTATAAAAATATGTTATTAAATAAAAATCACAACTTTCATATGTATATAGTTTATTTAAAGTTAATATTAAACGAATTTCCAAATTTTATTTACTTTTCAGAGACTATATGTCCTCTACATCCTTAAAGGTAATCGATTATTTAATTTGCAATGAAATTAATATATTCTAATATCATTTTGATATAAAAAAAAAAGAAACATGTTATCATGTCTCGTTCCAAGTGTATCATTTGCAATGAAAATTTGCAACTTGTTTTTGAACAATGTTTATCGATCTGTATTTGTAAGCATCCATGCATGCGCCCTGATATCGTTCTCTCAATATTGGTCTATCCAGTTTATTCAATAGATTTTTACAGCGTAATGGCCTGACAACAATGATCTTTATAATAGGACGGGAGAACAATGTATTTTCCGTTTCAGTTTATTCTACCTTTATGTGCTGTATCAATATACTAATTACGCAGCGTGTTATGCGACAAAGCGAGCCGACACGATACTTTGCAGTGTCGCGTCGCGTCGCGTTAATGCGAATTCTGTCGCATTGTTTCTCGCGTCGCGCAAACGAGCGCGCGCGAGTCTTGCGCAGTAACGAGTAACGCGCGGCTATTCGAATTGCTCAATAATTGGCGGCATAACAAAAGCCCGGGCCATAATCGTAAAGTCATTAATATTCGAACTCGCATTCGCGGGCCTGCACGTGGCGAGAGCGACGCGCGAACAATCAACGTTGTCCGCCGCGCACGCACAACATTGTATTTAATTCATCGTGTTTTAATATTAATTTTAATATCCATGCATACAATTACCGGATGGGTTTCCCGTAATTTGCATGCAATTACCATGCGCCGCGTCCAACGCGGCAGAGCGTTTGACGGTTACGAAAACAACGTGCGGCTACGTGGTCATGACGTTGAAATAATACTGTCGGTCAACCGGTCGGTCCCTGAATTATTCGCGCGCACGACTAAGTGGCTCTTGCCTCTGACTTCGCCGATTTTGACTGTGAATAAGGACATCCGCCGTTCTCCTATTATTTTGAAGGAAAGATGCCTTATGTGTGATTAGCAAAATCATAAACTGCGTTCTGATTAAATATGGATCAGTATTCATGGCCGTTTCTTATTTCAAAACCGTCAAGTACCTAATGCCTAATACCATTAGACATTTAAAATGATCTTAAATATAAAAAATCGATTATGAATATCGGCTATGCAAAGCGCTTTTAGAATTTATATAAATTTCTATACTAAATCTTGATGATCGTAAGGATATAAAGATAATTTTTTGTATTATTTAATTTTTATATTTTCTATACTTTTATATTTATATATTCTATATTTTCTATATATATCGCGCAGATTATTTTTTTCTTTCATTGGATGCATTCTTGAATCTTTTACTTTTCTCTCGACGAGAACTGTGCTCTTTGTTTTGATTTTAAATATTCTTAATTAAGTCCTAAATTAAATTGTCGTTGATGTAAAATTTGAAATCAATGTGAAAATAAAGTTTTAAGAATCATTTTAATTACTTTGCGATATTTGATTAAAGCATGACCCTGCGAATGTCATCTGTACATCGCGTCATTTATACAGTCAAGTCGTCGCCCGCGACGTCGATATCGCCAAAGGTAATTCGATTCCTCGCGGAATTACATCGTACTGCAGGATAATCCACGAGATCTCGAATCACCTTACCGTAGTGTGACCCTGCACGCGAAACACAAGGCATTTGGAGGAGACGAAATCAGTGTTGCAATTGCGAGTATCTACTCTTGAGATAATCTAGAAACGGTGCAAGTTTCACACACAAGGCTACTGTTACGTATCGGATAAATTTCGAGTATCGCGTTATTTATAAACCCTGCAATATTGTGAGAAAAAACATTCAGTTTACTCGCGCTTGATCTTTCTTGTGCAACTTCCCTCTTTACCTTTACTCCATTTGAATCAGCCGATTTGAAAATACTTTAACTTCCGCAATTAAAATTGTTCGAGAAACAATGAAAACAATGAAAACTGGGCTGAAGTCCGTAACTCAAACTTGTATATCAATATCTCTTGATAACAAAGTAAAGAAATTTGAGAGAAAGATATTTTTATTATGTAACGAAACATAAACGAGTTTTTTCATTCATAACTTTATTTACGTTGTTTAAAATTGATTGATCTGCAGTCTTATGCATAAATTTACATATCCTTCTGCTTATTCATTTTTATACAATGATGAGCAAACATTGTCGCGTTATATCTTTAAATCAATATATCAATCTTATAAAAAAATAAATAAGTAATTAATTATATACTTGTATATAAAAACAATCTTTTTGTTTGCTATATTGTACCGGAATTTGTATTATTTACATACAAATGATATCGAAAAATTCTTTTTGTTATAATTTTGATTATAAACAAATGTGCTATTATTGATTTGTTTTCCTTTGTATGATTCATTTTATTATTACTTTCTTACTGTTTTTTCTCGTTTTGCTTTTAATTTAATTTTGCTGATACAATTAACGACTTATATAATTAACGTCCAATTAAAATGAACTTATTACAATTAACGTCCGATGGGCATTCGTCTGATAGATTAATGTCTGATGTCATTTCCATTGCATGTTTGAAATCAAATATGGCAGTCCAATTTAGCTACATTATGATGTCGACTTTTATGCCATATCAGACAAAACAAAATTAATAATTACTCTGTACCATATTCAGCATTAGAGATGAACTATTAAGCCATTGATACTTTCTGTTCCATGCTCTTTAAAATGTATTCTTTTATAGAGTATTTCTATAAAAATATTCATCTTGGGTTTATTAAATTATGTATATCATATTTAAAGCAGCATTATAATCGAATATTCGTACTTGATGAAGATCGCGCGAGTTTGTGTAATATGAAATATTAATACGTTCGCGCAACTCGGCTTATCAAGGATTGACGCAAGAAAGACGTTGTCGAAATATCGGATCGTTGTCGCTATTAGATGCAGCTTATTTAAGTGATTACGTTGCCGACCTCCCGTGAGAGCCCACGGCGGCAGTGGCCGAAGTTTATTAGCAAAGCCGAAAGTTTCGCTTCGTGAGGGGGAAAAACGGTTGCGAGTTAGCGCCGGGATTAAAGGTTTTTTCGAGGATGTAGGAAGCTTAGACCTTTTTGACGCGGCGCAGCTCAGCTGGCGCGGTGCAGCTCAGCTCAATTGAACATTCTGCCTGAACTTCGTTATGAAAATACTTTAGAAAATAAATTCACGCATTTTACAGTTTCTTTTACAATCTAACCTTACCCGTAGCATTAAAATAAAGGAGGATGTTAAGGATGTTTAGCTGTTTTTCGGTTAACATGAAAAATTTCACAAATTATGTCACATTAAAGGGAGTCGAGTAGGTGTATCGCTTATCTTAGCGAAACATCGGGAAGATGGAAGAAATCATAATTAAAGACAATACTATCACAGTTATTGAAAAAAGTTTTTAAGTACGATAGCTCAAATTAAACAATAAAAAATGTATTATTTGAACACGTATATTTGATAAGCATATTTGTTATTCATAGATTGCAGGCCTATTTTGTACCCAAGTAGTATACTGTTTTAAAACGTCTGCGATAATGTTATCATAGCTTAAATTGCAGAATTTTTGTCTTTCACAGCTACATCACTGTGACGTTTTGTCGAAATTGCAGCAGGTCAAGTGAGACAACAATTTTAGACTTCGAAAACGTCGCAATCATTGGCAAACTAATTTGCTATAAAAAGAATGTTATCGTGAAATTACAGCAGTGGCAGTCAGAATAATGATAAACAAATTAATGGACGGAGAATGTTTTTCATATGTCAAATTAATATTCAATAAAAGTTAAATTTTAATTTTTAAATTACGTAAAAATATTGAAGAAAGAATTTAAAACGTTTTTTTGCTTTAACTGGAATTGAATCTCTGATAATCCTTCGGGACCTTCGTTTTACTAAATTTAGATGAAATTTAAAGATTAATTAATCGTTGCAAACCATTACAATTTATATAATATGCATATAAGTAAATTTTAACGCGGACACAAATTCATAAAATTCTTAAATAATAATTTTAAAGCCGCATAAATAAATGCATGGATCCACTTGGCCGTCGCTGATGCATGCTAAATTTAACATAAAACTGATAGTCACGTTACTCTTTTCGCTGTGACATACAAATTACAGCCAGATTATAGCTGTATTAACTTCTACCCATGCGCATGCACGGTAATGACTTACGTGCACGTGCATGATAATCTTTCCGCTGCATTTTGACTTTTTTTATTAGCTGTCACAGCGACCGTGCTGCTAACATAGCTGTAGCATCATATTGATATTTTCAATAACTCACAACATTTTTGCAGTTAAAAAACAAAAGCAAAATAGCATTTACTGTATAAATAGCTGTAATTAAAACTGGCAGGACGTTATAGTAGGCACGTTTTTGCTGTCGCAACAAATATAGGTTGACTGTATTACTTGGGTAATTCTTAACGACAGTTTCATTATTACTACAACTTCATTGCATAACTTTTTTATAATACTATATCTGCGCAACGTTATGATAACAAAATTGTCATTAAGAGTTACAGAATAGGCCTGAAGGATTTGAAAACTAACGGTTATTCTGTATCTTCGTCGTTCATCAATAAATTGCGTAATAGGATTCATAATAGAACATTCGTGAAAAGCATTATCATTGTTTTATTTCTTAATATTTTGACTTCAATGCGCATTACTGTCGCATTTTCTAAAAATGTACGTATTTATTCCAATTTGCAAAAGTTCTAATCAAGCACTTTTTAAAATCTGAACTTGAGAATTTCGAAGGTGAATCCCATATATTTCCAATGTTTCTCCAAAAAACGAGATACTCGATTCCGCTTAATATTAACCCTGTGATATAATATATAATTTGTACGTCTCGAAATATTTTTGTGTCGGTCGAAAGACAGTCAAATTTTAACATCTTTCTTCTCGCTTTGTGTCGCTCCAACGATCTTCGCGTGATTAGATATATTTTTGAGCGCTTTTTCATATTCTTGCACTTTAATGATTTTCATATGAAGTGGATATTTCGAACGCGTTCGCACCGCA
Organism: Solenopsis fugax; assembly: GCA_003595255.1. NCBI lineage: Eukaryota > Metazoa > Arthropoda > Insecta > Hymenoptera > Formicidae > Solenopsis > Solenopsis fugax. The sequence continues at coordinate 26,440 of QKQZ01001986.1, read as the reverse complement.
ATCGGGCGTGATATCAAATTCAATAGATAAAAAGAAAAATAATAAAAATCATTCCGATATATATTTTAAGCATTGTGTAATAAAAATAGTTTTCGAATCGCAATTGTTCCCTAACATATATCTAGCTTTTCGTTCCCATGAAAAAGAGAAAGAACTAAATGTCGCGTGCGTTAGAAGCGTTTTCTGGCCATGCGTTGAATTAATCTCCGCCGCGAAAATGATGAAGATAGAATTTTCGCCATTTATCTCAATACAACATTTTCATCGCGCTGACGTCCGAGGGGTATCGCGGCGCGGCCGACGTTGGTAGACGACATTTTTCATCGGTAAACGCTATTTGCACGGGACTGCACTTTAAACGTTAATGCATATGCCGTCCGCTTCTCTCTCCAGCGTCGGTGTGCGTTAAATTGCAGTTGCGGATGATCACCTGGCGGCGCGGCGGCGGCGGGCAACGTCGTCGGGTCGCACTAAAATGCCTCGCCGCCTCCTTCCGTGTTTTAAATTAAATATCAGTTGGGTGGATAGGGGCAGGGAGGGGGAACAGGGTCCCGACAAGACAAGGGGCTTCGACGTTCCAATGTATGTACACGTTGGGACCGCGGGGCTTTCGGGAGCTGGAACATTTCGGGAATGTCATGGTCGGAAAACAGCATCACAGGTTGACCGCCCCGACGATCTCGCTCTTTACTAGAACAAGCGTGTCGGGACAACCCTTTCCTGCTGCGTCATTTTTCTCTTCTTTGATTCTTTGCCTTCACCGATTCGTGCTGTACTGGAGAGAATTGAATGTACACACATGGAAGTTCGCTTTCTATTACACCGTTTAATTGCACGAGAAATTGAATTAATTCTGAAATGCGCCGAAGATACAAAGATAATCGCCAGCGATATTCGCACCCTTTAAATGCAGCCTGATCATAAGCCATTTTAATCCTTTTCCAACCTGATTGCTTTATTATTTCATGGTTATAAATCTCTATTTAAAAATTTTTTTGATTTAGGTCTCGGATTATCATTGTTAGCGTAGCTTTAAGATGAGATGCATCTGTCCGCCGTCAGGAATATAATAGATTCAAAAATTAAGTATAGGTCACTCCACTAGCGTTCGTGGATATCGAGGAGTGTGAGCAGTGTGTCCGAGAGTTTGTTATAATAGTTATAATAGTTACACAGAAAAAAAATTAATATTAAATCAACAATTCATTGTTTTATATATAAGCAAGAATATAAAATCTTCTTGAAAGATTTTATAATCTTAAACAGACATAATTTGCTAACAAAGAAATTTTGTTTCTTCATGTAAGCAAATTATGTCTATTTAAGATTATCAAATTCTTCTTAGAAAGTTTTATATTCTCGCTTATATATATGAAACAATGAATTGTTGATTTGATACTCATTTCTTTCTGTGTAGTCTTTTATTTGTCTCAATCATGGACGGTTCAGAATTAACGAAATAAATAAATTGTAACAAACTCAGTATTAATACAGTCCATTCTTTGAAAAAAAACGACAGTGCCGAATAGCTCGATCATTAATCTCTGCAAGGAAATATGTGCGTAGCACCCGGTCCTCTCTCGAGGACACTAACCATCATTGATAATGTTTACTGACTGAGAGAAAGATACTTAAAAAATTATTTCTGAAATATAAATTTATTTTACTAAATATTTAAATACGCGGCGAAATAAAATTTTATTCCTAACAAATAAACCAATTGATAAGAAAAATAAAATGTATTTGGAAGAAATGTGTATTTCGTTGTCACAATCAAATTTTTTTATAATTAATGAATATCGAAGAAAATGTCACAAGAAACATTTGCTTTCTAATATTTTGACATTTTTTTCTCAGTATGTGTGTGTATGTGTGTGGATAAAATATTATAAATGAAATAATTTCCACATCTTCACATTACATTTTATTTTTGCTTTGTCAAACAGATTTCGGCTAATATGAAATAGTCGTTGCGAGATCATTTCTACAGAACTAATTTTCCAGATTAGCGACATTCGTCGCATGCCAGTTGCGTTAACGAATCGTTCTCTCGACGTGGACGTTGGCAAGGAATGCGCAATTTGTTCGCGCAAGGAATTATCCGTAGTAGTAGTCCTCCCTCCCTTCGCCCCCCCCCCCGTGCCATTCGAATAGCGACAAGCTGCACGAGAAGCTGCAATTAATATTTAACAAATATATCGCTACGAACATCACTTCCGTCGAAAGATGACGTCGCGCCGGCCGACGAGACGTCCCACGGTTGGCTTATTCAAAGCAACCGGAAGCCTCGGGACAAGGATTAATCGTCGCGTGCCGCCCGTGAACTCTGCGCAGGATCCATTCAATCCGCTCAAATCGTTCGTCCCGACTCACACGAACAGCCAATATTCCCGCGATATGCACCGACACCGCCGCGTAACAATTTCTCCGTGCGCACGTTACTCCACGTCATTCTTACTTCATTCATCTACTGTAATCCCCGCGCATCATCCTTCGCTTTTCATATCGTCGGCTTTCAGTATACTGGCATCCTAAACGAGACATTTTCACTATTTAGATTTGGTACAACAGTACAAGCGTACCTGAGAAGTTTTTAAATAATTGAAATATCGGCAAATATATATGAAACAATGAATTGTTGATTTGATATTAATTTTTTTTCTGTGATTACATTACTTTTTTATTCCATCAGGGGCGGACGGAAAGATAATCGGGTACTTTATTTATGATAAAAGCTTGTACGCCACTGAATTCAGGAAAGAGAAAGGTCTCTTTAACATGTTCGATAGAACAAGTCATTTCTGAGAAAAAAAATAAATTTAAATTAGTAGACTTAATTAAACTATCATATAAACTATTATATGAATAAATGCGTAGCAATATTGAGTACACAAGCAGTAAATATTAGAGGCAATATTAGAGATGCGATAATAATCGGAGGACAGTATTCAAGACATTGACTTGTAATAGGTATCTTATATTTTTATTTCTTTTATTAAAAAGTATGATAGTATTGTTTTAAAAATATTTTAATATTAAACTAAGATCGTATAAACGTGAGTAAATGCGTGACAGTAAATAAAGAGGCAATATTAAAATAATACGTGTGGCAATAATCGTGAAGGGGGGAGGCAGTAATCAGGATATTGATTGGCAAGATTGGCAGTAATAGGGTCATACCTTATATTTTTATCTCTTTTATTATATTTAAATAATCCATCAGTTTTTTCGAGCTTGTTACTTTTATTTTGTGTATGTTAAAGTTTTTACTTGAATAATAATAAAAAAGAATGCTTGTTATATATTTAAAAAACTACAAAGCATATCAACTTAAAGCCATGCGCTTAAAGCGGCAGTAATTGGGACAGTTACTCTATATTTAATATATTATCGTTCATATTTGTCAACTCTTAAGAATTAAATAGACCACGTTTTTAAACGAGCAGTATTTTCATGCAGAAGCATTTTAACTAGTTTGAAATTCTCTCTGTGTTCGCTGCTTATCTCGATCAGTCTTAGGATCTTACTATCTCTTCGCCCTTCTCTCGCCCATCTCTTCGACCCATCCGAAGGAAACCATCCTCCGACCTCGAGTCATTATCTTGGCGAGCTTGCAGCCGACAGTCTCACCGTGGCTTAACACCGTTTTAATCATGGTTTCCTACGGAGCTGCTCGAGAAGGGAGTAGACTTGACGCGCTTCTAGGACGTAATGGAAGAAGAGGATGTTAAGGAGCGAGCGGGAGCTGGGGCTGGTGAAGTAAGAAAGGATGCAAAGACGAAGGATGCTGATTTGTCGCGCGCGCAATGCGTCCTTTATACCGGGGCGGCTTAATAACCGGGCTAACGAATGTGCAAGGACTTGCAGAAACCAATAGACGTGTTTCCCGGCTGATGAACGAGCCGCGCCGCATACACCGAGGAGCAGATGCAATACCGTTCTTCCGATTGTTCGTTCTGCTCCATCGTTATCGAACGTGGGCTTTAATTAATCCGCAATCGCGCGGTGTACCACGTATGCCGTTTTCCCGACAAGAACCCGAGTGGGAAAATAATATTAGCGTTTTACTTTTTTTTTTTTTACTGATAATAATAAAAACAATTGTTCCTCGACGCTGTAACAACGAAAAATAAGACCCGGCTGATTGCGCACCAGAGATATACGTCTTTGTTACCGATAATGAATCCGAGCGAGTTGCCCCGCGCAGAATTTATACCCGGTATTTATATGGCGGTGCATCGCGTGGGGACACAATGCGAAACACCGGTGTCTTCCGGAAAAGTGCCTTCTTCCTCGACGGTGTCTCGTTCTAAGGACGCGCCGCCGCCGATGGTGGGGTACGGGGAGAGCAAGTCGCGAATGAGGTTGGGTATTGCTTAACTTATCCGTGGAGTTAAGGTTGGGCCGCGCCGCCGACGACGGCTTTGTACCCGTTAAGTAGCAGCCAGGAAAGTCGTACGTCAGAGTCGTAAAGCTAGCTCGTCTTCCTGCCGCGTTCTAGTTTATCGTTCACGCGGAGGGTAGGCATCCCTGACTTCCCCCTGCCCTGGCCCAGGTGCAACTCCTCGTCGCGTTTCTTCTTCATTCAACGTTGCACGCGCTGTATGTCACAGTAGCCAGTTTCGTACGTCAATCTAGCAATATTGTATGATCCCTGTTTTGCGCATCATGTCTGTCATACTTTCGCAATGGCATTAAAGCGTCGTCTACAATAGAGACTTAAGCCTTTAGCTACCAATAATAGTTGATGTATAGAAGAATAATCGATTGTGTTTGGCCAATTTCTTACAGCTTAAGGCTTAAGTTTCTATTGTAGACGACGCTTAAGAGAATGCTATACCTAAAGCTGAACTTCCTCAACGTCGGTACTGCAGATTATTTTGTCTGTAGAAGGGAAAGGGGGTAACACCAAGCTAACGCTCTTTGTCCAACGCATAGATCTGTTTTTGTTTTTCGATTGTAGTGCCATTTGCGAAAAGACCTATCAATTACTTTTGCACACAATCACTACTCTGCTTGTCATCGTTTACGTATGCTAAACGAAATTTGTGCACGTACAGCTGTTCAGGGGTTATACTTTTTTGTTAGGCTTTTGATTGAAATGACACACAGTCAGTGTTGTTCGTTAGAGTTTTCTGAAGTCCGGGCTGGTCTCATTTCATACATACGAGCTACAGAATGCCAGTAAATGACAAAAGTTAACCTTGGTTGACAGATCTACGAGCCGAAAATAAATGAATTTTTAACTTTTTGTTCGATTTTCTCGTAAAATTTACCAGCCCGGACTTTGTTTTGATGCGTACTTTTATTCTGCAAAAGGATTTTGTAATCTGTAGAGCCAATTCGAAAATTAATGAACACTGTAATATGTCGGTAATTCCCGTCAGTATAGCATCCTCTTAAGCCGTCTTGCTTAATTAATCGTGCAAAACGTATACCGAATGTCTAGTGCATTTATCAGAAAATAATTTCTTAACTCTTTGATTTATTTTGAGCCGATCCTTTCAGTAAAGATTAATGACAAACGTAATTATGGAGATATTCAATATGGAAAATTGCAGAGTCCTGCTAGGGCGTAAGTCCTGCAAGCTTCGCGTAATGTAAATAACAAGACATTGTTTCGCCATTAATTTTAAGTGGATTTAGTTTGGCGAAATTTAACTCGAGGTTTAATTTAATTTAATTGAAGCGTAACAAATAATAGTTTTTCATCCAGTTTTTGTTTTTTATCAAGAAAAATATGACTTTAAAAATTCTTTGAATAATTTATTGAAAAATATCTTCTCTGATAAAACATTTTATATAGATTTCAAATCAATGTAATAAAAAATCAATTTATTTCAAAAAATTAAAGAATTTGATTATTTTGCAGTTGCGATCACGCAACGTATCAGAATTTAGATCTATGATTAACTCAGGAAGCGTTAATCCTTAAATACACCGATCCCATAATAAACACATTTTCCGATCTGGGAGACTTTTCTATGAGAAGCTATAACTTTGGTCCCAATCAATATTTTTCAACAATATTTTCTTTCAAATGAAAGATCAGAATCTCAGAAATGTGACTGTACAATCGGCATTGCCAGAAAATGATTTATTGTAAAATTATAAAGGAAAAACTATTAAGCAGATAAAAAATTGTTCAAAAATCCACTTTTCCTTTAAAAAATCATATCTTCGCAACCAAAACTTTTAAGGACTTTAAAATACGGCGTTTTAAAGCTAAAGAATCATACTTTTAAAAAAAATTATGGCATTGCCATTCCTTTGAAAAAGTATAATTATGTAACAAGACGAATATGAGATATTTTTAATTAACTCAAGATGTCTAAAATTGAAAATTGATGTGTTTCATGATATATTTCGAACCCACCGCAGATGTCCCTTTTTCACAGCACTATATAATATTAGCTGCGTAAGCGCAGCAACATTCATATCGTTATGTCAAACAGTCCCTCACGTCGAATAAGCACGGCCCGATCCAAGTAAGCACGAACCGATTTTTTTTTTATGTAATTGGCATCGCGACGCTACCCTGCGCAGAAGTCCTCTCTTGGCGTTTTCTCATTCTCAATTGTTTAAGCGGAAAATTGCCTCGTAATCGATTGTTATGGTAGATATTTATCAATTTTAGGCAAACGCGACAACGGTGTTTTCTTTTATTATCGCGGGCATATACTATACCAGCTCGTCGGAACTTAACAAACTTCGATAACAAACTTGCGTACAACAATCGTAAGGTGTAATTCCGACGAGACTCCGCGAAGCGAGAGGTTAAGCATACAAATTGCCTTGCAGCGCAAACAAACTTACATTAACAAAGTTTACCTCGGCGAACTGGAGTGACGCGAGTCATATGGGAAGAAAGTAGCTGGAAGATCGAGTCGAAGTTTTATTTGCTGTATAGTAACTTTGCTACGCGTCATCCGCTGTCCAAACTTTTCAAGTGCGTACATTCGCTGCGTGACCCCTCATCACACACGGAAAGAACAATTTTGCTGAAAAACAGATCTATCTAAAAATAATTACGTTGAAACATTAAAAAATTTATATTCGATGTTTAAGCTAGTTGCTAAAATATCAAAACTTTTTGCAGCAGTATCATCATATTTGAACGTCTTACATAATAATTTCGATAGTTCAACATAAAGTTATTTTTTAATCTGTTTCTAGCTAAATTTTTTGGTACCACAGTAAAATTGTTCTTTCCCTGTAGAAATTTTTCACGCAAGACACACTGCGAGAAAAGATTTTGCTAATTCAACAATATTTGTACATATAATGACAGCAAATGTGATTTTGTTGTCACTATATCTATAAATATTTGTTGTAAGTATTGATATATTTGTTGAATTAACAAAATCTTTTCTCTCAATGCAAAATAACTTACAAAGTATCTCACAGTACTTTGTAAAAATTTCTTTAGTATAGTCTACCGATTAATTTTAGATCAAGAAGATTAGGAGTCGAAATAAACAATTCGTAAAAATAAATAACATCGAAAGAATATAATTAACAATAAAGATTTGAGGAGAAATTAGCTGAATCAGGAGCTGGTCTCGGAAACTGATCAATCTCAGCGAAATTGATAATGAAGATACTCGTATAGTGAAATGTAACTTTCGAGAGAGAGAGAGAGTTTCTAGAAGATTGTTTCTAACTTGTCTAGTATTTGAAACTTTCAATCTTTGGATAGTTTCTTAATTTCGAAGCACTTGAACGCTCTATCAGACACAACATGATCAAATGCAATATATTTCAGAGAATCATTAATTTTACAGCGTCCTAATGTAAAAGAGAACCAGCTATTTACTATTTATTATTAAAAAGGTATTTAATATTGATACAGCTAACAAATTACAGAGCGCTGAAAGTAAAGAAGTTTTCTGAAAAATAATGACATGTGAAATTTTTTGAGGAAACATCGATTCTAGATTCCAAGTAAAACTTACTAGATTAAAAAAGTATAACATCTTAGTTTTCTCAGCATCTTGTAAATTCCGTTTACGATGACCGAATTCTCGAAATAGCTTCGTCCTAGGAGAGAACTCACGCCATTCGACAGTCCTGGCGTGTCTTCAAGCTTCGACGCTGCAAGTTCCAAATCGCGGTGGGCGCGAACCAAGAGAACCTGCCGAGTCTGATCGAGGTTTCAGAATGCCATGGCCAGTGTTATGGGCCGGTTATTACCCAACATGTTTCAGGCGTCGCGAGCTGATGCGAGATCGCTCGGAACGTGACGGCTGCGATGTCAAAAATGTCGATCTTGGATGTAAGATTGATACCTAACGCGCCAAATATGTAAAATGCGCAAATAAAGGTGCGAAGTTTCTGTTTCTAATACATAGGAAGTTTGCAGGTAATCGCATATCTTTCCCAGTAATTATTGTAATAAATTATTGTAATAATGAGAAGGAAAACTTGGAAACGTGACAGCTTAGCAATTAGCAATGCATTGCTTCGAAATATTGCTATTGAATGTGTTATTTTTACTTTTATATTGACAACGCATTTTTAATGCACAATTAATGCTGCCACGCTGTTCCTTTGTAAAATAATGACAATCAAAATGTAATGTAATTCCGTTGGTTGCTTTTTAAAAGACTAATGTCAAAATTTGCGTAAAATTTATATTATATACGCAAAGAAAAATTATAAAGACAATTAATATATATCTCAACTTGTGTGTAAATTTTGATAACCCTTTGACCAAAATTGCGGTTTGAAGTAAAATCTTGTTCCCAAGCAAACACAATTTCTTCTTCTTTCGAGTCTTTGAGCAAAATGTATTACCTAGAATTTACGATGCGCCTTGCAAATAAAATTACATGTAGGTAGTGTGTGTAGGTCATAATATACGTATATTAGGTTGTGCATAATATTGAACGGGACAAGCTTCGTATGCTTATAAAATTTTCTATGACAGGGTCAGCGGAAGTGCCTCATGTTCTGCATTATTTCGTATTGTCAGTGGGGATTACACAATACTGAATTATCGATGCGAATATCGAAATCAGGCTCCGATAAAATATATAATAACGTCTACATATGTGTGTGACAAACAATACGCGCGCGACGAATACCTTCACCGCTGTTCAGTCACCGCATTTTAACATTAAACAACCACGATTATAATTTGAATGTTAATTATGTTATCGAGGTAAACCGATATTAAGTCCCTCGATGACATTTAATTATGACTCTTTAATTATTTATCGGATCAATTTGTACCGAATTCGAGCGGGACGAATGATGAATGTGCTTCTAATTTATTCCCTTTCTCGCACCGTTTCATTCACCGTCTCATATCCCTCGAAATTTTCATAAACTTCTCGACATACGGCTCGCAATTAAGGTAAATGTCCCAGTAACCGGACATGTAACGATGTAAAGCCAAGATTGTTGAATATTTATAAGAATTCACAATTACAAAAATGATCTAATTATATAACTAACTGAAATATGAAATATAAAATGTTATTATCGACATACAAAAATGTAAAAAATTTTTTAATTATCCCGAAAATAATAAAAACTTATGAAATATTTGACTGACCCAATATTCAAGCAATCTACAATCTTAAATTTGTCTTTAATATCTTAAATACTTGTTCTTAACAATCATAACACTATTGATTCACACCATATATTGTATTTATAAAATAAATACAAGACAGGTTATCTTGACAAATACATAATGTTTCTTAAAAAATGTTAAGAACATCATCGAAATATAAATTCTGACCTAACTGTGTAACAAATTTTTTATTACATTAATTTTTAAAATAGTTTACCTTATGAGTATCTTAAAATATTTAAAGATTACAATTAAATTTTAATTTGATAAAAAATCACATTTAAGATTAATAATAATAAGTTTCCGTGTAAGTGATATAGGGACATGTTCGGTCACTGGGACATTTACCTTATTCCTCGGCTCCTCGTAACGCCGGCAATAAGTTCCTCCGGGATCCGTCTGCGTGCCGGGCGACGACGGTTCTCTTCGGGCACGGTATGTGGGGGCCCCCGTGTGCACGCGGACCCGAATTTCGTCGTTTTTGCATCGTCGGAGTCTGGCCAAGCGACTTTCTTTGCCGCGTGCCACGAATTTTCGGTAGGAGTCCTCACCGACAGCCGAGCGAGGTGGTCGTTCGTGCACACTAAATCCTGATTAGTTTAGCCAAGTGATTTAGCCGATCTACCGCCACGATCCTGGGAGACCGTAAAGCCCGCCTGCAACCTTTAGTTCGCCTGTACACGAACGTACACTTATACGCTACGTGATTATACCTTACAAGGAAACGCTCGCTCTTTTGCCATAATGAGGCGCATTATAGGATAATTTAAAATAAGAGACACATATTTTTCATGCTATCTCTTTCAAATTTCATGAATTCAGACAGCTTCTCATAATTTTCTCAAAACTATTCCTCATATATATTTTATGATACTTCAGAGATTCAAGAAGAATTAAACGTTATTACTAATTTGCACACAGTCGGAGAGAGAGAGAGAACGTAATTTCAAATGCAGCAGCTCGTAAAAATGTAAGAGTCTTATTTCCAGCTACACTATTTCTAAATTTATAAAAATTGGAAGGGACAATGGCAAACGTTTTCTTGCTGGTTAATGATTCGGATAAGGCTTTTAGGATTGTCAGCAACTTTCGTTTCGCGCGCTCGTCGACAACGAATGCCCGACGCAGCGATTTTATTAACCGCAATTAAGCCTATCTCGGTTGTTCAAGCGCTTTCGCGAGAACTAGAAGGGAAATCGGCCGGCAAAAATGAATACGTTGGACGGATCTGTTTATTTTCCAGCGCGGCACGTTGTACTATTTACACGTCTGGATTTTGCATGATAGCGCACGCATGGCATATATATTTTATGGCATTTGTGTAACCAGCCGACGCGTATATAAATTTAAATTGGAAAATTTATTCGTTGCTCCAATCGCGACAAATGATGGTAATGATGCTCAACTACGAATTTAACTTACCTCATTATCAGTAATATCGTCGATCGACTTTATTGTTGCTCGACAAATAGTGAGTGATTCGTGCGTGCATGAGGGCGCTCAAATATACATTTAGCAGAATTTAACGACGTATTCAATCATTTGTGGCGTTATTCAAGCAATTTGTTTTTCAAATGCAAATGCGAAATTTTGCAAATTGCCAATTTGTCTTCCTTCCTTTGCATTATATATTTAAACATACTTGTTCTTTTTTAATTATTTAAATGCTTGAAGATTGCACGCATTATAAAACCCGCTTTTTATCAAGCAACTTTAGAGAGTTTATATAAAATATTTTTACGTGTTACAGAAAATTTCTAATCTACATAAAGCAGTTTGAGTTTATTTTGGTTACTTCTTTAAAAATTTCAATTTTGGTTAGAGTTAAATTAATAAAAACTTTATATGAAGTTTAGCGCGCGCAACGCGACTGTTGCCGGATAAAAATTAAAAAGTAAGTCCCCACAACGTGTATGTGTTTGTGTATGGTGATTAAATTTTGTAGAGAAGATTGCTAATCTGTTTGTAACGAAAAATTAAAGAGTCCAGCGATGGTCTCACTTGGTCTCCTACTTTCCAAATGAAACCGAAAAGGGTAATAATATAAAATAAGAAACTGAAAATTAGTCTTGAACAAATTTCTCTAAAAGTTAAGATTACAACCTAAAGTCTTTAATATTTTTAATATACTTTTAATTTACTCAAATTAAAAATTACTTGTTGAAAAGTTTATAAAAATTAAATTATACACTGACGGAAATATTACTAAATTTTAATAAATATTTATTCGAATAGTACTAATGAAATATTTACTAAATGTAAATATATTTATTTTGTACAAGAGCCACTAATTTAATTTAAGTATCATTTTTTCTTATAGAGTAAATATTTCATTAGCACTATTCAAATAAATATTTATTAAAATTAAAAATTTTTTTCTCTCGGTGTATTATGTTAAATTTGAACCGGACTTAAGTGCAGATTACAAAATAAAATTGTAATATACATATATACATCAGACAATGTATAAAAAGGACAGGGAAAAGCAGCATAACGATTAAACAGCGACGCGGTTAACATTGACGTCGTTCTCTTCATTCTAATCATCATCATCCTTATCTTGGTCGTCGTCGTCGTCGTCGTCGTCGTCGTCGACCTCCGCGTTGCTATAGTCATCGGCGGTGATAATAATTACGATCCGGCAATAACGGCAAGCAGAATGGCCGGTCACGAAACTCGCTGCATCATCCGCCATTCCCGTTGGAAAAAATTAACGACTGGCTCAAAGCCGCCCCGGCCACCCCTCCCCCCCCCTCGCCGTTTCCATTCGCGCCACCGCCGTCGTGCCGTCGTCCAATTTGCATTTTCGTCCCGAACAACATTCTCGTTCCGAACGTATTTCCGCGTACGTGATGTCGTATGCATAATGCCCCTATGCGGTGTTTTCATCGCTCATAGAAGGGCTTCTATGGACTCGCGCTTCCGCCCGTTGTTTCATCCGGCCGTTGCTGCGCGTTAGAGTGGAAGATGCTGCTGGCGCGCCCGGCGCGACTACAGAAGGAGAAAAGGGTGGCTCGGACGCGTCGCCATACGTGTGTTAAATTATCGAGCACTCCTCTGGGTTTAATTACTTTTGTCTCGCCACCGGCGGTGCGACATCGTCCACCACGACGGCATCTTCGCCGAACTGGCTGGTTCCGATGGGAATCAACGTGGCTGTTAATTCAGGTGAATCGCGCGCGTACCTCCCCAAGGAGTAAGGACACAGTCGTTTTCATGAAAATATATTTAAAGGAATAGTTACTTGCTTTTACTTCAAAGTAAATTTAAAGGAAAAGTTATTTATTTATAAAAGTTAAATAGGATAGAGAAACTCAAACTAATAATAAAACAAATTAACGAAAAGAAAAAAAAAAAGAAAAAAAAGTTACGTGAGTTAGCACGGAAATTGGTGCGCATCGTGTGTGAAGTTAGCACCCCACTTTAGTTCTCGAAAATTCTGATTAGAATTCCCGCTTTGTTTTGAAAAAAATAAGAGTATTCTATAATTTATAATAAGAGTTTTGCTCAATAACGATTTCAAATTTTCTCGAAAGTTAGCACTCCATTCTTTAAGTTAAAATTTAAATTGAAATTATTAGGTTGCTGCGAACGAAATAGCCGTTTTTCGTATTTTAAACTTTCCGCCTTTGTAATTCATCTTTTTTTTATACAGCGTTAATTGTACACCATGCGAAAAGTACTTTGGAACGAAAATCGATGCAAAATAATACTTATATATTTGCTTTCAGCTCAACGAGATATCTCATTTGGTATCTATTTCAACCCTTTATTTCACTGGATTGAGAGAACATCTTGATCGCACTCTTTATTTATTTATTTATTTTACGAAAGAAGCACACGATGGAAATCATTCGTAATGCGCTTGCACTTGAATGATCAGACAAATTATAAAAATATCAGTGTTACGCGATCACGGAATTACTCACGAGTGTTGAATATCCTGTCTGAGTAGAGTAAAGTTCAACGCGACAACAAGCGCCAACATAGAAGCCGCTTCAACAGAAGTTACGATTCCTATGAAACGTTAATTTTCGTCGCGGCGGGGGCGGGCGAAAATTTACGTGGCCGTTCGCGTAACATGCGCGTGGATATCAAAATGACAAATTGCGCGTATCACGGCGGGCCGAATATTTTCGCGGGCGCGGCGGATAAACCAAACGAAAGGAAGGGGGGACAGATAAATCCGCGCGGTTTTTCCATCCACGATAAAAATAACCGCGAGACAGCGAGGTGACAAAGATACGCGCCCGGAAACCGCCGTAAACCGGCGCGGCGGCGGCGCGATATGGCGGATCGTGATTAAATTAATTCGGCCGCTTTAAATCTTCGAACGTAATAAACCGAGTTATGGCT